>KZ651402.1:514019-533897 GCA_001010745.2 Gerris buenoi
AAAAAGCAAATAAATTGGACGCCATTTTGTTTTTTTATTTTTTTATTTTGGTTTCTGTATTATTCACCTTAGTTGTATCTATGTGCAAAATTTGGGGAAGATTGAATGACGGTAAGTGGTTCAAAATTGGGGTAATAGGTGTGCGATGAAACTTACAAAGCAAAGTAATATAAGACCAGTAAAAAGGAGCGTTGACTATTCTTCTTAGGATTTTGGACTAATTATTAAAGTGTAAAATTTTAAGTTGCAAATTCTTTTTCGAAACTTCAAGACCTTTAAATTGATGTATGACTTGCCATAGTGACTAAAAACATTTTTAAGTCACCCGACATATTAAATTGGCCGCCATATTGGAAATATTAAGTGTCAAAACTCTAAAAAGTGTAACGTTGTCACAAAAGCCGAGATGCACCTGTGTGCCGAATTTCATGTTCCTAGCTATAGTAATTTATGAATTGAAGCATGCCAAAGGACTGGCAGACAGAGTGAAGTGGTATAAGGAGCCGTTACGTAAGGAAACCTAAAATAAAGTATGAAGTTTAATATACACATATAAGAAGGCTTACAATATGAAACTGGTAACCACCTAACACCAAGAAATGAAAAATTATAACGGCGCGCATTTATCTCTAAAATATTTTTTCCTGGTAAAACGACTAGCATTTGTTTTTGAAAATAATTTATAATCAGTGGGACCTTAAAAGCTATAAATTGTCAAAAACATAAAATTGATAGAGTCATTACAATATTTACCGCTTCTCTAAACATATTATACTAAATATCTTTTATTATAAAATAAAATTTTGAAAAAATAAATTGTTAGTGTATATAATAATGTAGAACTTGCGATCTCGGCAAATTTAAGGCATGAATAAATATATTCACGATAGAAATCTCAAGAAAACGCTTTTAAAAGCATTTAAAGATAAAAATATATTACTTTCTGGCTCCAAGCCTATTAGCCTTGTTTATTTAATGATTTTATTTTTTTTCTTTCTACCATTAGAAATCCTCAGGGATAGAAAATGTAATTTTATATTTTTATTTTTTAAGAAATATAATTTATAGAGGTACTTCCCTCTTTTTTATATATATTTTATACTTGGCCGGCCAAAAACGAAGTCAAAGCGGGCTTAGAATAGACTTTCTTGCTACTTGATCCTTTCCTTCCTCTAGTTTTAGTCGAAACATGTCTTAGCTAAGTATTTTTTCAGTTTTCTTGCCAAGATACCTCCAAATTGTACTCTTATATTTCACTCGATCTTCCCTTTCTTCTAATTCCTCTTTTATCCAACACATAATTGTATATTTGGCAAAATATCTTAAACCTTTTCACTATAAATTTTTACCTTATATATTATATATTATCTTTTGTTAACTATTTATTTATTAAATTCATTGTGTTGTGTTTTAACAAAATGTAATGCAATTTTTAAAGTTTAGATATACAGATAAGTTCTCACACAAATACGATGTCAGCAAGAAAAATGAAAACAGTGCATTATCCATACATGTTAAAAATACAGATCTATTAATTTTGAAAATGCCAGAATAATAGATAAGGAAAACAATAATTTAAAAAGAAAGTACCTGGAAGCGTTTCACATAACAAAAGAAAATTATTCAATGAATTTTAAGACTGATAAGAAACTTTTTAATAAATTTTACCAAAATATAATCAATGAATTATAATTTTTAAATTACTGTTAAAGATGTTATTGTTTTTGTTCTAGTATGTTCTTTTAATTGTTAAGTAAAAATTTTAAATTTATTTTAAGTAAGCCCAAATGATTAATTAAGATAAAACTGTTACCATAGATGTATTTTTTTTTTTTTTTTTTTGTTACAACCCTGTTTAGGGATTTTCTTCCTCTCATACATTTTTGTTGTTAGTGGTAGTTTCTCAGTGTGACACAGATGATCTGAGGGTCATTTTAGTTAGTTGTTTATAATTCTGTTTTCAAATATTGTTTTAAAATTAAAAAAAAAAAATAAAATTTAACACAAGCAAGGCTTGAGGTCTGATGATGCCCGAAATGGGTGAAATATAACCATTTTTGATTAACAAATTGTTAATTTGTACTCACCTGTATGATCCCTTGAAAGAAATTATCCAAAGTTACAAAGGTGCAAACTTGAAAGAATTATTCTTCAACTGAGATAAGTTCTCCTTATTATACGAGTATTAAAAATAGTTTAATCCATGTAAGTTTAATTAGTAAAAGATTTATTGTCTATTAAGAACAAAGATTTATTTGACTAGAATGTAAAGTCAAAATGTAATTATAATATTGGAATTAACTGGTAGGGATGAAACAAAATCTGCTCTCCCCACAAATAGAACTTTGAAGGCTCCCATACACGATCAAAAATTTTGCGCAAACCGTATGTCGGGAAAATTTAGGTCATACACGTCCAGGCCCCCATATACGGTCAAACATTTTGACCGTGTATGGCTGTTTGATGTTTGCGCAAACATGACGTTTAACGTGTATGGCCTAAATTTGCCCGACATCAGGTTTGCGCAAAATGTTTGACAGTGAGTGGGGGCCATAAGGCTAGGTGCACACTGGAGACAAAAGTCTGCAGACTGTTTTGTCTTCAGAGTGCAACTAGCCATAATAGCTGACTTCTGACATCTAGATAAAGATAAAATTTGTAATATTAACACTGAAGTTCACGATTATCTATACAAAATAAGAAAGATAATGTTAAATCATTTGAGGTAGCTATAGGTAATTAATTGATTCTTTTAATTATTAATGTTTCCTTGGAAATGCGTTAGTTTTTACCTAACATATACTATCAATTATTATACTTCTTAACAATTTTAGTTTATAATGTAGAAGATAATATGATAACCCAATAGTACTAATAGCAACAATTGCACAATTAACACAACACTTATGAAAAAGAAGCCAATATCTACTAATTATTGCTGAACTGAACGACTGAAAATGGTAAACAACATCATAGTAATGATGAATGGAACCGGCGTGATTACGGTTATAGAGTACTCTCAACTTCGGCAAAAACCAAAGTGGTAACGCCGACATATTCGAATTCCAGAAAGGGGAGATTCTAAGTCATTAATTATTTACCTGATTAACTATAATTCAAATAATTAATTAATTTGTCTCAAAATTGTATAACCTAAATTTGACTCACTTCGCGACTACCAAGATAGATAAAAACTTGTATATATTGTGTATTTACAATGAAAATATAATAATCATTCATTAATTAATTAAGTTGAAATGATTAGATCAAGAAAATCTATAAAAGAGTGTCTTCAAACAATTTTTTTTAAATTTACTCGTTCGTCATATTTTTGGTTAACATGCTAAAACGCGTTTAACGTGTGTTAATTTTTTACTTGCTTTGCATTATGCACAGGATCAGGTTATTCTTTTAATGAAAAAAGCACTACTTACGTGCTTAAGAGGCGAAAAATAAGCATGCAAAAATACTTCATAAGGAAATTTCTATTAGGTTATTTAAGGTAAACGTAGTAATTAAAAGTCTGAAGTAATTTTTTACGTGACCTTTTATAAGTTAAAAATGCAGTAGCATAAGCTTTACACGCAAAAAGAATATCTTTAGAGATTTAATACCACAACTTCGAAGATATATTGTACTTAATCTTAATTCTAGGTTGAAACATGATGCGACATGAGCTTCCACTGAAAAGAGAACACTACTGTCTTAATCCACACGGTGAAGAATGTTTCAACAAAAATTAAACACAGCCATCAAGATACCAGATACCTATTACACTAATAGACAATCAAAGCACTATTAGACTAATTTGTACAAGCAGACAACAGACACTCAATAAACTATACCTTTTTGCGAGAACAGGTAGAATGTTGAAAGATTACTTTGAAATGCACCTTGCTACATGTAAATAACTTGCTCATATCTAAACTGAAATCCTTACGAGAGATGATTGAAAAAGAAGAAACAAAAGTTGACATAGGCTATAAAAACCTAAGTATACGCACGAGTCTTTAACCTTATCCTAGTCTAGTTTGTTTTTCGCTCATATTATACTAGCCGTTAAGCCCGTGGCAACGGGCAGAATAAATATGGTTAAAAAAAGAGCTGAGGGATAATTAGTTTCATTAAAATACTTAAAATAGTAAGTTTTATGCTAGAAGATGCAATACAGTGGGATGGCTCAGTGGTGGAGTTAATGCATCATGTGCTGGAGGTCACTGGTTCAAAACCAGCATATAGCACATCAATTATTAACGTTATAAATAATTTAGAGGTGAGTCACCGTCGCCGTCGTCGGGACACTACTCGATTATATAAAACATTATGTTGGGTGAAAGCAATGTAGCATGTCATTTGACTCTGATGAAACCTGTCAAAAACAAAGAAGTGAACAAGCTCCAATGCTACAAATATATAAAACTAAATTCAATCAGAATATTAGTTTAATACAGTCTTGTTAAGTCATGTGTATGGAAAAAAAATAAAAATACTCTGGCAATTAATGTGGCACATAGCTTCCTCGCAAAGAAAAGACCAAATTAAGAAAAATACTTAAATATCAAAAATTTGGAACCGCGCGGCACTGTTCCAGTAAATATTTAATAAANTATTTGTTCGTGAGGTACAAAATCACTGTGATGACTGACGTCCAGGAAATGCCAGCCATCAATAAATTAATAAAAAAAATTAATTAATGCAGTATAAAAAGTTGGACCATCTTATTGGAAAAATTGTGTTAATTAAACGCAAAATTAAATAAATAAATAAATAAAAATATTCATATATTTTCGTGAATCTAGAAGCGGTTGGTGTAATCCCCACTCTTTTTTCCCTAAAAGCTACGCCCACCACCCCCCGGTAAATTGTACTGTTTGACTGCCGCACCCTTATGTATATTTCCAATGATTATGCAAGTTATTAATATGTTAAAAAAAGTTTATTTTTATTTATAAAATTGAAAATTTAAATGATTCAAAAATCTGTTAACAATTGATTTTTCACAATCTAACATAAATTTAGATATGAATATAACAGTTCATTATAGCATTGGTAATCATAATTAAAAATTAGTACCTATGTTAGAAACTAAATGTTCTTCTTTGAGAAAGGTGCGACACATTCCACAAATGATACCATAGATAGATAGAAACAAATTGGTATAACGACATCCTTTTTTTTCTTTCGGGACCCATAAACCAGGAAAACTGTCGACTTTTTAAACTTAATCAATTCAAATAAAAGTGAATAATTTTACTCCTAACAAATAAATTTCGAGTACTTAATCAAATTGATTTCTAAAGAATAAATCTTTCTAACAATCAAATGTTTAGATTACAAGCACAAAGTTTTACGAAAATGTAATAGAAAAGTATTTCTTTGAAACTTATTATTTGCGTTGTCAGACCTTTACCTTTACCCATTGTTTTTCCCTATTTTATAACCTGTTTTATATTCTATGTTATGAGATTTTATTGCTTGCCGACGGTCCGGCAATATACTGTATATATTGTCGGAATAATAGCAATTTGTATTAACCCCAGAGGAAATACTATTCTTTCCAGCCCAGTCGATTGGTTTTATAGGTTGACTAGATTGGGTGCGGATAGAAAATGGTAGAAAAGCCTAGAGAAAGAGGTAACGCTGTTCGCAATCCAGCCGTCTATGGTCAATCCGACAGTTTTTTTCACGGTGTTTTTTTTTCAACCGAACCTTCCCTGTGCTAAAGGTTTTTTTCCGGTCGAAATGTAGGAGAATATATTATGGGCTAGAATCTATTCAGTTAGGTGGTCCGGGCGACCTACTGTCGTAAATTACCTGGAAACCCCTTTGGGGCCTTCACCCCTTAATGCCAGTAACGTTTCAGTCAAAGATTTACTCCAGTAGATTTTTACCATTAAAGGAAATAGCTGAAGGAGGTCTACTATAGTGATAAAGTCCATTTACTTTCATATGGCAGAAATAGGGTGGTTACTAACATGGTTCAATAAAACTTTGGGCCAAGAGAAAATCTTGCTTTTTTTTACTAAAATTACCTTCTATAATGAAATCTCTGCTCGTAGAAAGACATACGCTATTGGAATCTAAACCTTCTACTTGATATCTCCAACATTATATAATGGACTTGAAATTTCCCAAGAGCTATAAATACTATTGTAGTGAATGTAACTTCTCTCATATAAATTAAAATTATTTCTTCACTAACCTCAATTTAAACCGGAATTTATTATTGCAAGGTTTCGCAGTTTAATTGTCCCCTTCTTTTTAGGACATTGCTTTTCTCAATGCAGTGGAATTCTAAAGCTTTTAACCCTTCTAAAACGTGTAATAAACTTCCAAGTTCTTTCAAACGCTTCAAAAGGTAGTGCCGACACGTTGAGAGATAAGAAAAATAGCTTTTCCAAACTCACCTAAAAAAAATCTGCAAATCTCTTGAAATAAAATGTCTAAGAGATTAAAAATTATTACTTTCCTCTCTAGTTTTAAAAGAAGAATAAAGTATTTTTTTGATGAACAATTGTGTCAAGGTTCTATTTTAGAAAAAAGTTAAAACATTGTTAGGAGCACGCGAATATCACAGTTATTATTTTTATTGTCTTGAGTAGACAACAATGTTCGTGATAACAAACTATAAGATTATAAGTCTAGGTGAAGTTTTAAGCAACACGATACTAACAATCTTTGAAAAAGAGAAGAATATTATGATTATGTGTCTCATGATAAAAAAGAAATTTTTATTACAAATTTCCTAAACTATTACTAATTTTATTATTTCACTTAGAAAACATTTTGAAGGCTTAGATCATTATTAAATTCCAGAAAATGCTTTTAGCAGGGTGAACGAAACATCACACTGAACGTAATTCTTCGAATTAAACATTTAATTGGGACAAATAGATTTCATTAGAAGACCTTCTTACTTTAGACACACCAAAAATCAACTATAGTAAAAAAAATATATATATATATAGTTTTTCCAGGCTCCGGTTTAGTTTGACAAGCAGTATTTGGAATTGTGTTGGGGGTAAATTTCCAGGGTAAGGAAACCTTCCTACAATGTATTCCGAATGCAATAGATAACATATTTATTTAATGTAATTAATCAAATTGTAAATTTAAGATCTACATTTATTAGGATTCACTGATAAAGTGCGAATGTTTCGTAACAATTTATATTTGACGGACAAGGAATTTAAAGATTGAGCATAATATTTAACCTTTTTTTCAAAAAAATCATAAGGTTAAATATTATAAAAATACTGTTCATACCATAAACGAGAATAAAACAAAATTGTGTTATATTTATGTAAAATAATTCGGGAATAAGGAATTAGGAATTTCGATTTACTTATTTTTTTGCAAAATATAAAAGAATAATAAATTAAAAAAAAGGGTTAAACTTAATTATTGATAATAAAAAAGTAAACAGATGTCTTTTATAAACTCCGCTTTCGAATTTCCTTTATAAAAGGGGAGATTTTATTAGAATACCCCTATTTCGTTAATATTTAACATTTTGAACAAACTTCGAAAGAAATTCGAGTTAAATGAATAACTGAGCCTCTGGTAACAACTCTCAACTTTCGCTAGAGTTGAGTATGCGCGTAAGGATGATCCCTCTGTAAGAAACTTCATCTTTATCTCAAAAAAGTTAGCAGAAGGGAGAGGGTTGAAACTTACAAGAACTTAAAGGAACAAGTTTTATGGAATCCCAAAACAGACATTTTGCCCGCATTCAAAACGGAAAATGTACAACGCATCTGACATCATGCCATTTTAAAAGGGATTATGAAACGTAAAAGAAGTATATTAACTTTGGAAGCAAATTTTTGAATTAACAAAGGCTTAAAACTACGGTCAAACCGTACTAACTTTTTTGTAAAAGTGACTGTAATTTATCAGCTTGCATATCAAGGATTCTTCAAAACATGCTTAAGACGGCTTTCACATTGCGTGCGAGACCGAGCGAGGCCGATTCCGCTTGAGAAACAAATAAATGTATTACCATGGTGCTATTTACATTAAACGCCGAGCGAGACCGGGCCAAGAGAGACCGAGCGTTTTTGTTTGCTAAGCGTTTTCGGCCGCAGAAAACGTTTTGACAAATTGCAACTGACAAGTCTGGTTGGCATACCTATTTGTTTGTATCTAGGTCTAAATTAACAGGAATACCAACCTGACTTGTTAGTTACAAGTAACTTATGATGAACAACTCCCATGAGAAGAATCCCCGTAAGGTGTTCGAAACATCGACATTCACAAAATTTCTGACGCGGTTTCTTGTCTAATATTATCTATTAAGAAACCTATGCAATCAAATAATTTAGTAACGATTTATTAAATTAAGGTGAATGCTTGTATTCAGTTACCTTTTTCAAACAGAGTTTACCCTCATAAATAAATAAATTATTTTATCAAATTCTGCTGACATTTTTCTTACTAAGCGGATGTTAAGTAGCTTTTTTAACGAAATAATTCGGATTTAAGTTAATCCAATCGATCAAAGCTTAAAGCTGTTGTGTTTTTTGTTGAGTCGAATACTCTTTCACGACTTACTACGTTACGCAATCTATAGCCATAAACAAGTAAAAGATGTATTAAATTTAAACAGCGTTTTAAAAAGGGAAACAGTGAGTGTACCTAAACCTGTTGCTACCTGTAAAGATAAAGCAGCGCTTTGACATGACCTTGAGATTCCACCTAGACGTCTTGGCTTCGCTTATTCAAGATTCTTAGCATTTTTTTATGATCACCCAATCTAAAGAGTTTTGAGTTCAAAGTAAGCTCAGAAGTAGTTACTCACTATTTAGTGTTCATCTAGAAGCGTTAGGTGGATAAGTACTTAGCTACTTGATATAGACAAGATAATCCTAATGGAAGTCGATACGCTGGCTGAGTGACCCTTATCTCTACAATCAATACGTAGATGGTTTTCTACATTCTTATATTCGTAGTAATAAGGTAGCGTTGTGATTTCCCAAAAATTCAATTTTTAAGGTCATTTAAGTAAAAAAAAACTTTCAGTATAGAAGCGTGGAACCTAAACTACAGATTTCTATTAATTATACCAATTTGCAACTTTCTATGTGGAAATTATTTATTAGTTCATTAGTTTCTTACTTTATATTTATTGCTAAGCTTTTATAATGACTTATTGTAAGAAATGTATGGGATTCTCAGCTGTTTGTCTTTAAGCCAGGGTAATGAAATTCCACTAATTTTTCTTTTTTTTAGATTAAAATTTATGTTTACATTCTTTTGATACAGTTTACATTGAGTAAGATCTATTTTTTTAAATTATATTTTTTTTTTTTGTAACATACAATAAAGCAATGCTAATTACTCGTTTTCAAACTTTTATTTAAAAATATAGCGTTTTATATTCCTCACAATTGGATCGTCACATGCAAAATTGTGTAAAAGTTTAATCATAATCTAATTACCTCTAATCCATACAAATTTTAATCTATAAATTATGCAAACATTAATTAATTTTTTCCACCAGAGCAAATTAATTTGTCAGAAATTTCAAATATTTCACTGTAATCACGGGTGTAGCTGTTTTAAAAGGTTTTAAAGCTATCAGCGAAAAACCAATAAATTTGTATTGGGGTTTGTGAAACAACATGAGTTTAATTTCTCATTATCTCGGTGAGAAATTATTTATGGGTTCCATATCGGATAGCCGAGGGTAAAGAGGAAGGGTACACCCTTGATTATCTCTTACTTCCTTAGTATTTTCCAAGGGATCTCAGACCCACTACCCCCCTTTCTTCTCTAATTTATTCGATAAAGATACCTCTAGATACCCATTAAAGGCCTTCCAGCAATAAATTAACTCTAGAAGAGGTAAGAACTATAGTGTTATAAAGTTTAAGGGAGAGAATGCGAAGCATTAATTATAACAACAAGGATGTTGTAGGAGAAGATTGTTGCGCATATGCTTAAACGTTATCCGCTTCCTCCCACCTCCTCAGAAAGATATACTTAATTGGGTAAAAGTGTTTAAGTAAAATTTCCCAATTAACCGATTTCACCCTTGAGGCGGAAGCGAGAGTTTCCGTAGATAATACGTTGGTGAGAGAGTTTAACACTTAAAATGAATTTCTTCTACTCCGGTTCGTAGGTTGGAAGTGCCGGTGTGAATACGGGACTTAGAAGTAAGGGGAAATGTTATTACGCGAAGGGAGTTGGCACTGCGGAATATATAGTGGATAGCCGCAGCGATGATTTATTCAAACTCTCACACATGACATATTTTAGTAGAGTTGCATTCACTCGAGCATGCTGATCTGTCCTAGATCCAGCTTATCCTATCTACTTTAAATCTGCAGAGACATGTTCATTGTGCAAACAATATTTTATTAGAAATCCCACTACATCCTTCCTCGGAAGAAAGCATGAAAAATAACGACTTTATTTATTTTCTATGTGGCCTGAATTTCACAGTTTACTAAACAAGGATTTTAAACTTCTGTTACACTCCAAAAGGACTTGACATATTTTTACTAAGTTGAAACAATATTAATGACAATTTTACGCCTTTAGAACAATACAGAATATTCTAGAAAGTTATACGTTATTTTTTTGACCTTGAAATAATAAAACAAATCCTTCTTAACTGTGTGCATTTCTTTTTTCTTAACCCAGGGGGTCGAAGGCTCGGGTTATAACCCTAAAAACGTAGACCACGTAGGCCATTGAGCATTCCGTATGCCCTGTTTAATACAGGATAGGAGGGAAACGACTTCACAAATCCATATGATATGATCATAAGTGTAAAACATTTCTTACCTCCCTGGAATTCGAACCAATGCCAGGGATATTAATAATGACCTTGATATCAGGCAAGATTTTGCGAGTACACTAACCACTCAGCTACAACGATCCCACAAGTGTGTGCATGATAAATGTATCAAATATTAAATGTTGGGTAGCTATACAGATTATAAAGCGTTACAATTGCCTATTCATAAGTAGAGATAATGAATGTTAAAATGTCGGATTTAAGCAATAAATCGATGACAGAGAGAAGTTTTCAATAGCAATTAAAACATGGAAGCGACATATTGCCACGTTTGGAACAGATTCCATTTTAACTACATACATAATTATGAATTATAAATTAGTTGATTATAATAAATCAAATTCTATGCGGAACATACGACTTGTATTTGAATTATTTAAACAAATATCTATGAAATTAAACATGATGATTAGTGTCCAATATATAAATTTAAAATCAAACAACGAGGGACCATAAATTATTTCCTTTACACAGAAAGTATAAGATATAATAATCTATTTATTACACGCTTTTAATTAGCTTTAGCTTGTCATTCAGGATAAAATTTGAACATAAATTAGACCCAAGAAAAATTTCGTAACCACCTAGAAAGCTGATACTTATAAAGATTATATATTTCCGAAGTCATTAGTTTTATAAAATTAAAAAAAAAAATAAAATAAAATAAAAAAATAAATATCTGACAATTTGGGCGGTAAAATTAAAAGAAACAACGACCGGTGACAGCTAAGTGAGGTTAGAAGAGAGTACACCATTTAATGGTTCGATGACTAAAACGTAGAAAAAAGATTATATTAAAAAATATAAAAATAAAAACACGCTTCTGTAAAGCAGACAATAAAAAAGATATAAATGCTTTTAACAGCCACAGCTACGAGCGATTAAAGTATAATGCATGTCACTAAAGATAAAAGTGTACGGCTTTTTGACGTAGGCGTATGGCTTTTAGATTGCTTCATATCTCTCGTTAAAGAAACTAGATATTATAACTGAAGTCTTTATCAAGGTTTTATTTTATGTTTTTAATAATTACTATTCTATGGATGTACTAAAATTTTCAAGGATTTTAATGAAAATTAATTGAGTCAAGTGTCAATAAGATAGTAAAAAACTAACTGTAAATACTGGAGTAAAACAGAAAATATTTTTATAACAGTACAAAGGAAAATATTTTTATGTAAATGTTCGTTTTTTATTACCATCCATTGTTATCGGAAATGCATAATCAGAGAAAGAACCAGCTTTTTAGGAATTCGGAAAGTGGGTTATAACTGTATTACATTTGTACCTCAAAAATAAGTGAAGTTAAAAAAAACTGAAAATAAAGTTTTACAATATTTTGGGTATAGAAAATTTTAAATTTTCATGCTTTAGACATTACTCCACGCACATCTCAGTACTAGTACTCACAGATACTAGCTTGAATGAAGCAGCATTGTTCAATAAATCACGTGGCCACTGCCTCTTGAGACGTCAAGGAGTATTTCCAGGTATGAATGGTAATGACAGGTTCTGAATTAAAGGATTGGGATGTAGGGCTACGGAGTCATGGAAGGATTTATATCGGGATATGGCTAGATCATGAACGAAGGGGACTTTAAGGTCGTTGTGAAGGGTGAAGTTGGAAACATAGAGAGGAGCGTGGACTATTCTTCTTAGGATTTTGGACTGTAGGGACTGGATACGATAGAAGTTGGAACGCTTGGTGCAACCCCAGAGTTCAATACCGTATGACCATATGGGCTTAATTATTGTGTTATAAATGAGTAATTTGTTATGTGTGCTGAGTTTTGATGTATGGTGTGGAAGTCTGTGTAAAAGTTTTTAGAGTCTGTTGCAGTCTTGTCGTTTAAGTTTTGTGTGGAGTGCCCAGGTCAAACACCGGTCCAGGTGTAAACCAAGGTAGCGGACGGAACTAGAGTGAGGGATAAGGATTTGGTTTAGAGTTACTGGTTCACATATGCCATGGCTCAAACCAAACGTTACATGGACACTTTTATTTTCATTAATTTTGACGCACATCTCTAAAGATATTTCCTTTTGCTTCTTGTATATTTAGACTAAATTGTACAAACTATCAAACACGTACTTTAAAGTTATTTATGTTATTTATGCATTATACTGTATAAAGTTAATGTGAATTTTAAATTAATTTTAGATTCAGAATGAAACTCTTATATTTTATTGTTCAATAAACTTTTCTATTTTTTATTCTTTTTTATTATTTTTTTTTTTTTAAATGCATCGGAAGAGATTTATCATTCGTTAAAAGTTATTTTCATAGAGTTTTCTCCATCTGTTTTCTTCAAACCTCTAAGTATTAGGAAAAAGAGGGTAAAAAAAAAGACTTTTTAAGTTGCATTTCTAATCTTACCGTAGCAAGGAAGGATGAAGGGATTGGTTGAGTAGTAAGCAAGACTGCCCAAAAACTTTGTAATAAATCTCATTAATTTGGTTCATTAGGAAGAAGCCGAGGATTAATTCAGGATAAGAATAAGACGGAGCGTATTCGGAATGAAAAAAAGAAGCAAGGAAGTTTTTCAAGATGGTGGTGTGCTTTTTAGATAACTTTATTTTAAACAGATAGCGTTACTTGTCGTTCTACCTTCCTTTTCCCTCTGGTCTAAGACTAGCACCAGAAGTATTTCTCATTCTTCACTTCAACTTTCAAACCTTTAGTCGACAAAGTGCAACATTCCATTCTTAAAAACTAAAGATATCCGTGACCCCATAACATCCGAATCAAAATCCCTTTTTTTATCGTTGAGGAACTAAATAAATTTTAATTTGGAGTTTCGCTGACTTTTTTTTTAAGTAAGGAAGTCGTTTTATAATTCTTTATTTAGATTCGTTTCTTTTAAATAGAAGTTAAAAATAATGAGAAATCCAATTAATCATTTTGCATATGTCAAAAATAATTACTATTAAATTATAAAAAAGTTTGCTTTGGAGATTTATATTAATGCACACGAGGATTAATGCACATTCATAAACTGAGACAAGGAACTGTTATTCTAGTTAATGATATTATTAATTTGCAAATCTAATTAATAAGAATAATAACACGAGGATAATTCAGGAATACGATAGTTATTAGTTTTTGAATAATTTAGTACTTTGGGATCAAAAGACACCTAATCCAGGTTTAAGTGGTAAAAAATGAATTTGTTTTTTAAAATACATTTATTTGACTTGCTAAAATCTTTTAGCTGTTACTTTTTTTTAATCAAATATTATATTGGTACATATTAAGAGGACTGGTACAAAGAGCAAAATTCTTGAAAAACCTAATATAATGTATCACATCATTAAAAAGCAATAAAATAATTGTTATATACAATTTTGACATATATTTACTTGTAAGGGGGTAAGATAGAAAAAAAGTTTGATTCTAAGGCTACAAATATAATGGAAAACAATATTTTTTTACTATTCTTATTGAGACTTTTACAGCGATGCCTTATTTGCATATTTTTTTAAAACTTTTTCATTTCACAGGAGTTTGGCTTGGTTAAATTTATGGGGGGAAAAATCGAAATATTTTAACCCAACGCTGCGTTTTAGATTGAGGGGTCAGTTTTGTTTCAATGGGTACATTTTTTAATACAACTTTCCATATACTAAATCTGGAGTAGTGCGTTTGAACATTGTTAGCTATGCGGAGCAATCATATCGATCACTGAATTATTCTTTAATTTTAAATGCAGTAAAAAACGGGATTTCTAGGTGAAATAATTCGGTCATTAATAATTGAAGGTTTTTAGGTGTAGATTCCACGTGAATCGAACTAAAATATAAATTTTTTAACACACAGTAGCGTATTTCCAGTATCCAGCTAATATTTTATAAATAGTCACATAAACCTTAACATTGTAAAAGAGTGTGTCAATTAATGTGGCATATATCTTCTCTTGCATCCTATATTTGACCTGGTTTGATTCTAATTGGGGTCACATTTATTTTTATTTAATATTAAATGTGTGTAGACGATAATAAGGGATCATTTGTGGTCTACTTTTGACAAATAACCAACATTTCTTTAAAACCAGAAAGCCCTCATAAATATTTAGGTGTTGTGTTCATGTGAAAGAAAAAGTAGTAGGCGAAGAAGGTTAAATTTAATATGGAACCCGACAATGGGGCTATTTATTTTAATTTTATCAAAATCATATAAGTGGATTTTTAACACATTATATATAATTGACCGAGCGTAGCGAGGTCTTTGTTTTAACTCGACCGTTTGGCATTTCGTCTGTCTGTCTCCTAAATGTACATCGACTGTCTTTGCGAGGGAGGCCGCAGGCCGACCGAGCTGTGGTGTGGGGCGGGGGCGCAACTACTCATTGTACGTCAGATGGGGGAGGGGGGGNAGTAAAAAACGGGATTTCTAGGTGAAATAATTCGGTCATTAATAATTGAAGGTTTTTAGGTGTAGATTCCACGTGAATCGAACTAAAATATAAATTTTTTAACACACAGTAGCGTATTTCCAGTATCCAGCTAATATTTTATAAATAGTCACATAAACTTTAACATTGTAAAAGAGTGTGTCAATTAATGTGGCATATATCTTCTCTTGCGTCCTATATTTGACCTGGTTTGATTCTAATTGGGGTCACATTTATTTTTATTTAATATTAAATGTGTGTAGACGATAATAAGGGATCATTTGTGGTCTACTTTTGACAAATAACCAACATTTCTTTAAAACCAGAAAGTCCTCATAAATATTTAGGTGTTGAAAAAGTATTGTGTTCATGTGAAAGAAAAAGTAGTAGGCGAAGAAGGTTAAATTTAATATGGAACCCGACAATGGGGCTATTTATTTTAATTTTATCAAAATCATATAAGTGGATTTTTAACACATTATATATAATATATTCTTCTTAAAAATGAACTATTAATAAAAGATAGCAAAGTTATAATTTATTTTTTTAAGTCTTTCCAATGTTAGTTCAAACCTTTACTTTAGAATATTGTCTAAAGAATTATAACAATTTTTAATTCTTTCTTGTTTTTGGATCATTAATTTTCCCAATTCTAGACTTTTATCTACTGTTTGTTTTAGTGGGTGGGATTGTTTACTTTTTCCCGGATTTCTTTAATTTGTTTCTTTACTTAATTCTTTCTTTTCATCGTATCTTAAAACCCAGACAATTATTCGCTATTTTTAGCCTAATTTCACAATTCGCTTCGGGATTTCTTTCTGCTTATTTTTACTTTATCCTTCTTTTCCAAACCCTATTATTCTTTTAATTGAAAATAAAAGAGGGCACTCTTCATTTAGAGCATGCTTAACTCTCGTAACTTTTCTATCTTACTTTTAACCCCTTTATAAAAGAGAATTATTAAACTTTTTTTAGAGGAATTATTAACTATGTTAACGGATTTCGAAAATCAAGAATTATCTTCTATTTTTTTTTTCTTTTTTAAAAGAAAGAGAAAGCAGGCATTTATTAATAAGTAAAATGACAATATTAAATAAACCTACCAAAACTTTGCTTTTTTTTAAAACTTTGGAAAATAATGCCATCTCCAAAATGAGACGGAGTTGAATATGTTTTTTGTTTACTTATTAAATTAAGAAGAGATTAACACCACCTAGACATTGTGCTCTTTAAGAATACGCTCACTTCCATTTCCATCCGCAATATTTAGCATTGACAAACAAAATCATGTTTGCGTTGAGAGTTCTTTCGGTCGTTTAGTTACACTCCGAATATAATGTCTGGCTAATGAATGACGAATTTTCTAATAAAATGTCTTCTAAGTGTCATCTCCTAAATTATAATTTACGTATATCATACCAAAGTACGTTCTTTGAATTACGATATCTCATACACACTAATTAACTCACATAAAATATATCTAATAGATTGAGTCAATATAATATAATTGTAATTGAAAATAGTCGAAAGTCTGATACGATCGTCTGATTGTAACTTGTATGTATATGGTTAGAATATACCTCGAAAATGAATGCATATATTATGTATTCATAATATTCATATTATATATTACACATTCATATTATATATTATTTTAGATTAAAGAACCTGTATGTATTATTGGTATGTGTATTAATTATCATTAGGTTTGATAATCACAAAATATCGGTCAATTCAACCATTTTTTTTATACATCTAACATTTGAGTATTTATTTTATTTTGGATTGGTGGGGCTCTTAGGACTTATTTGAACAATCTAAAAAACATAGGAAGTTAGGGTTGTAAACTTGTTTGGATATTACAATGTTTTTTTACTCTAGCCTTATTAATTAATTGACTAGTTTTTTTTTTCTTATTGCCATATTCACTTATCATTTACTTCATGCTTTGATTTATTGTTAACATGCTAGCTTGTTTACTTATTACTTTGTTTGTTAACTTGTTTCATTTTATTTCATTTTTGTTTTATTGGGTAACATATTTATTAGTTGATATTATCTTGTATTGTTATTATCATTTATACTTCCTGCTTTTTTGTATTATTAACACATTGACTTTTTCATTAATTAACGTGTTAGTTTGTTCACTTATTACTTAGTTTAGTTAAAAGCTTATTAACTTGTTTAATAGTTTTCTTCTTGACTTCTTTATTAATTAAGTCATGGTAGCTTATTTATTTTGTCTATCTATATTTAAAAAAAGTTTTGTAAACAAACAATTTCAGAGAGAGAGTGATATATAACTGTTTGATAAGAGTGAGTTAGGAGATAAGGGGGGAGAAAGGTAAACAAACAAGTTCAGAGAGAGAGTGATATATAACTGTTTGATAAGAGTGCGTTAGGAGATAAGGGGGGAGAAAGGTAAACAAACAAGTTCAGAGAGAGAGTGATACATAACTGTTTGATAAGAGCGCGATAGAGATAAGTGGGAGGTTCTCCGGTGGAGAAAGGGGAGGTTCTCATAGTAAATTCCGCTCAAGAATGACACGGGGAACTGTCATTCCCGAGACAATAAACAAAACACGGGCGATGTAATAAAGAAAGCGCATTGTTTGTTTACATGCCTTAATCAAAAAGTGACAGCTTTCAATATACAACAAATCAAAACTATTTTGATAAGTTATTAAATCTATATAAAGATTAACAAATCAACAAACAAACCTTTACTTTTATCGGTAGTAAATCATAAATGTTATCTTAATAATTATAACGTTTAGTATTGATAAAAGTCTCGGTCACTATTTAGATGAGTTATTATATCTATTTGAAGTCTATCAAAAATGTAATGTTAATAATTGGAACTTTAGTTTTGATAAAATTATCGGTCACTATTTAGATATGTTTTATTTAGATAAGTTATTATATATATTTTAACTCCATAAAATCAAAACAAACCATTATTTTTGTTGGTAACAAGTAAAGAAATATGTGTGAGGCTCTCACGCATTAAAAGTGAAACTTAAGATCTAGAATCTAGAATATAAATACAGGAGGGAGCCGCCCAGGAGGGGAGGGGGGTTGACGAGCGAAGCGAGTAGGGGGCAGAGTCCCCTTGTTATTATTATTTTTTTATTGTTGTTTACCTTATTTATTAGTTCATTCGTAATGGTAGACTCGTTATCATGTTGCCTTTTTTATTACTTACTTACATTACTGACTTATTTCTTTATTTTTAATTAAATTATTAATTAGTTGACTTGTTATCTAGAAAAATTGATTATTAGCTAACCCGTCATCAAGTTTATTTATTAAAGTTATGCTCCTTTTTCTAACTTTTTATTCACATAAAAAAATAATTCACACAAAAAAAAAAATGTATTCAACTCTATTTTTCTCATTTGCATGGAATTGATCCACAATATTTCCCCCTTTCAAAAAAAATCCATTACCAATATTGATTTAAAAATTTATTACATGTATATGTTCATTAATCCCAATCGAGGAGTTCCATAACAGCACTGCATGTGTAATGGTTATTCACTTTTATTCACAACCAGGCTATAGAATATATAATAATTTACCCCCTTTCATTTGTTTATGCATTTTTTTATTTTAAATAACAAACTCAAGAATTAACATATATTATCATAAAAAAATAATGTACACTTTAAAAACATTTATGTAATTTTTTTTTTGCGGGGGAGGGAATGTAAATATGAAAATATTTAATATGCATTTAGGTATGAAGCTATTTTTAAGCAATCAAGAACGAAAGCGTAATAAAGGGTTTTAAGATTTTTCCCCCCTTACGTAAAATGACAAGCACAATGCCACTTCATTTCCCTTTAAAATTATCCCTGGGCATAGAGAAAAACAAATAATCATAAATATACACTTTTATTAATCGCATTATTAAATAAATTTGCATATTGACATAATACTTAAATAGAGGGGAACTATTGAAACAGACCGTAATAAAAAATAACCATACTGCAGTAATATCATTATGAGTACATATTTTTTTTAATGCGAGTATGTATTATTGTCCGGTTCAGCTACCTGTATAGATCCGTATATAACAAAACATATTTAACCCACATTTATTTTCATGTATTGCTAAAAACGTGTTTCATATGAATTATGTTAGATAATAAATATTAAAAAAAAATAACAGGAAAAAAGTGTAATGTATAAGGGTAAATGGGATTACTATAGGAATTAAGTGGCCACCGATGGTAGCTAAGAACTAAGCAATAAACTATATTTTTTATGTGCGCCACATGAACAATTTTTTTTTTTTCATATGTGTTCGGACTAAACTTTTAATTCAAAAGTAAGAAAATAAAACATTTGTTACATATAAATGTATAAAGCAATATTGTAATAAAACATGCCCTTCGGATGATTAATATATGTCCTGTACAGTAATATTACACAAAATCTATAATACATACATACAATTTCACAGCTCTGACGAGAACATTTTAATCCAATAAGGAGAGTAGAGCAAAATGTCATTTAGTATTTATCAAGATAATACATATTATAAGTTATGGTATAATCCAAAAAAAAATAAATAAATAAATAATAAAAAACAAAAATAAATAAAAAATAAAATGTTTTGATAAATAATAAATGATTTGATACAAATGTTTACCGATAAATATTTAATGTTTGTTAAAACAT
>KZ651403.1:36078-62395 GCA_001010745.2 Gerris buenoi
ACATTTTTTACTTTCTCATATAAAGAGAAAGTATTGTGATGGCGCGAAAATTCGATTTTGGGATTATGATGGATTTATACGTTTTGAGGTCCCCTGAGTCCAAAAAAGTGGTTTTTAAAAAATGTCTGTCTGTCCTCTTTGCAGACGTCTAGAGCCTAAACTACTGGGCCGATTTTGACGAAATTTGGCATACGTTTCAGAAAAATCATACCCTGAGGCGAAATCTAGAAATGAATTTTTGCTTTATTTGGGGCTACCCCCCAAAAACTCTGAAAATACGTGCAAAAATTATATTTTTTGAAAACGGTTTCGACGATTTTGATTAAATAATTCTAAAATGTAGTCAATTTAAATACGAATCTAACGATATAAGCTGTTTTCCCGGGAAACATCCAGTTTCCGAGAAAATAGCATAAAACGCGGAAGGAGAGCCCGGGTTCGATTCCCCGCCCGGGAGAAGTTATTTTTATTATAAACTTTGATGAAATTTTCAATAATAATTAACACTGGGCTAAGTAATAATGAACTCGTATATGAGAACGTTTTTCTGAGTTGTCTCTGACCGATTTTTTTAATTTTTTATTTATTGTTTGTAAAAAAGTTGTCTTAGAAAATTTTGCGCCCCCCAAAATCTGGCGCCCTGGGCTATAGCCCAGTCAGCCCATTTATAAGTCTGGGCCTGCACATTATAATATATTATATTCAATATTTGAATAGTTCATGCATACTTAAATAATCCATAGTTAAATTTGATATTAATTATAATAGCAGATAAATTAATAAATTGCTAAATTATGAAGAAAAATGGAGTACCATTATGAATAAGCAAGCCTTGAAAATACCAATTTTAAAAAATATAGAATCGTGTAAAACACAAGTATATCATAAGCTTACCGCCTGGATAACACAAGGATGTTATAAAATACGGATTGAGCGCTAGGCGATAAAAGTGTCGCCACGAACTTGGAAAATCTAGTAGGATAGATTACCTTCCCGTAAGATTGTGCAATGGTTATAACTGCAGATGACCAAGAAGGTTATGCTTAAAATGCTAGATTGTAACGTAACCTTTCATAGGTTTGTTCCTCAGAGCCAATAGTTGACAAACGATTGATAACAGTCGCGTCGGGAAGAAATTCGTCCTACTAGTCCGCGCGCACACTGGTAGTTTGATGTAGATTTTTTCCAAGTTTTTGGCGACACTTCTTCATCGGCCCTTAACCCAGGAGGTATGCTTAGTACTCCATCCGTATTTTATAACATCCTTGGGATAACACAAGACGCTAGACTATTATTAATATATATTGTATTGTATACTAGCCTTCACACCTCGCGAAGTGTGCGGGATTCACGCTTGGTATTATTTGCTATGTTTCCTATTGTCAAGTAGGCCTTAAGCAATTAAATGAAATAACTAAATAGTTTTGTTTCCAAAGTCTTCTAGGAATAAAATCAGAACTATATTATAACATCATTCATTCCATTACTAAGAGTATAACCTCTCCAAATCTTAGTTTTTAGTAAATTTAAATATATAAAGAAATACGTTTAGGAGACAACTCAGACAAACTTTCTCATATACAAGTTCGTAATTACTTAGCCCAGTGTTTTCCATTTATTACTTTTCCTATATTATTGAACATTTCATCAAAATTTATCATAAAAATAACTTCTCCTCGGCGGGGAATCGTACCCGGCCTCTCTCTGTCCGCGTTTAAGCTTATTCCGAGGAACTAGATTTTTCCCGGGTAAACGGCATATATCGTTTCATTCGTATTTAAATGGACTATATTTTAGAATGTTCAAAATCGTCGGAACCGTTTTAGAAAAATAATATTTTCTTCTTTTTTTTTCTTTTTTTTTTCAGATTTTTGGATCGAATTTTCACGCCATCACAATTCTTTTTTTTATATAAGACAGTAAAAAATAGCCAATCGACGAGATTTGGAAAGTTTTGCTCGACAAACTTTTGAAATTTGGTTGCTTAAATGTGCACGCTATTATAATCTCGTGGGATATAAATTTAAATCCCCCGGAATCTAAGTAAACTAGTAATAAATAACAATTTTAAATATAGTATTTATTTTATTTTTAGATTGGCTGCTTTCAATGGAGTAAGAAGTTTTTACGTAGCCACCGGAGGAGTTCAGACATGCGCTGTTGTATCTTGTACAGACGAAAAACTTTCATCCTGTGGATATACATCTAAACTTCAACATCCATACTGCTTCAATTATGATAATCATAGAGCATGTGTTTTGAGGAGGTGAGGTATATTGTAAATGTTATTGACATTTCATGTTTAGGCTATGGAACATAACTCAAAAAGCGTTATGCTACTTAAAAACTCAGAAAAGTGTACCAGAGAGTTAGAAAGCTAAAGGAGGTCTGCAATCCAGTCTCCAGCTGTAGGGGCTTCTTTTCTCCCTCGTTCTTTATTCTCCTTGGCTCCCTCATTATAATTGTAAAGTTATTGTAATTGCGTTATAATTACTAATTTACTCATTACAATTGCAAAGTTACATGAAATGTCTCACTGTTTTGCAGACTCGTATGCAAGCTTTTTTTTTTTTTTTTTTTTGTACCTACATATTTCATCATTATGATACTATTATTGTAACATGGTAATTGCACCAATGTTTAAATGAATTTTATCATAATCTAGTATTAATTTCATTTGTCAATTATGGTTGCATTTTTTTAAAAAATATTTTATTGCTTAAGTTTCTGTGTATTATCTCTTACAAGGCCTCTCAAGCTCCAACATTTGCGTTACGCGGTGTTATTTGTTGTACCACCGACAAACAAGATAAATAACTTAACAATAAACTAAAAGAAAGGGTTTACAAGAAAAAACATATGGAAATACGTTAATCAAAGGACAGTATTGCCTAAAAAAATATGTATTTAAATCATAAATATAAATATAGATCTACAAATCTCCGTCCTTTATCACGCTCTTACTACAGAGTTATGTTTATAAAACATATAACCACGCCCAAGAAAATTAACAGCGTTTAGATTGTATCTATATCAGCAAATTGTCAAACCTAAAAATTGGTTGGAAGGCAAGTCTATATATAAATTGTGCAATTTATTGTACAACCGACCCAAGTTGTACGTTGTACAACATATCAAAGTTTATTTTTAAAGTTTTTATCATTTAAATCAGTTCTGTTAAACCAAAAATATTTCATATTTAATGCAACATTTAGGTTTGGTTATGTTTTAAAATCCATATCAATACAACTCACTTAATTTTATACATAAACAGGACTTAAATAATATATATTATATTGTGCGTGTGCGAAAAAAAAAAATATTTTGTATCAAGTCGTTTCTTTTCAGTTATATTAAAAAAAAAAAAAAAATCGTTGACTGTTTCAGATATATAAAAGATGTTAGCATAGGAGGTCAGTTTAGCCAAGATAATACTTTGGTTAGTCCCAATATCCTTCTTCAAAGTGATGATACTGCATCAGGTTTTGGCAAAATCACCAATGACTTTCAGATGAGTATCACCAAGGGATATTACAATCTGGTTTATAAAGTCTCAGCTGATGATGTCTTGGGTAGTGCTGCCATCTGGAGTCGTGTTTTCGAACGAGATGGACAACAAGTCACCGGCAACTCATCAGCATTCTCTCCCTCCATTGCATTGTTTTTAACGCTGTTTCTCATTTATCCTGTTCTTGAAATGTTTAGATCTCCATAGTTCAATGTAATGTTAAAATTAATATATTTATATTATACTACAACTCTACAGAAGAAATATGAAATTCTACCTATTAATCACACTTTTAAAATATTCATAGCGTACGAAGTTATCTACAAGCAATAAACGTATGCTTTTACGTAACAACTTTCATATAAGACAATACATTTAAGTAGGTTTAATGCCTCGTCCAGACTACCGAACCGAACAGAGGAAAAAAGCCGAGCATTTGTGTCTGCGCATGTCCAATATAAAGTGCACATGCGCATTTCAGACTTGGCATGTGCAGAGACCAATCTTTGGCTCGTATCGTCTGTTTGGTTCGGTAGTCTGAACGAGGTTAAAGGAATAGCTAACATAAACAGTAGATTAACCAGACAAAAATAAAAATACTGTATATGTCACTGAAACAGATTTTGTCGCTGCCATGAATGATAATAAAAGAAAGAACAAATAAAAGTTTTTTTAGTTTTTTTTTAACCCTTGTAGAAGATAGTGGTACAAATGGTACACAACACAATTGGTACTGGTACTGAGAGAGATTTTGCAAATTATACTCGTCAGTATATCAGTATGCTTTTGCTTCCGAGCTTGCTAAAGGTAACGGAAGCTGTGTGATCATTCTGAAGAACGAAAATATTATATGTCTCCGATTTCAAATATGTCAAGACAGAAATCCGGTTCAGACATCAGGGAACATAANAAAAATATTTTATTGCTTAAGTTTCTGTGTATTATCTCTTACAAGGCCTCTCAAGCTCCAACATTTGCGTTACGCGGTGTTATTTGTTGTACCACCGACAAACAAGATAAATAACTTAACAATAAACTAAAAGAAAGGGTTTACAAGAAAAAACATATGGAAATACGTTAATCAAAGGACAGTATTGCCTAAAAAAATATGTATTTAAATCATAAATATAAATATAGATCTACAAATCTCCGTCCTTTATCACGCTCTTACTACAGAGTTATGTTTATAAAACATATAACCACGCCCAAGAAAATTAACAGCGTTTAGATTGTATCTATATCAGCAAATTGTCAAACCTAAAAATTGGTTGGAAGGCAAGTCTATATATAAATTGTGCAATTTATTGTACAACCGACCCAAGTTGTACGTTGTACAACATATCAAAGTTTATTTTTAAAGTTTTTATCATTTAAATCAGTTCTGTTAAACCAAAAATATTTCATATTTAATGCAACATTTAGGTTTGGTTATGTTTTAAAATCCATATCAATACAACTCACTTAATTTTATACATAAACAGGACTTAAATAATATATATTATATTGTGCGTGTGCGAAAAAAAAAAATATTTTGTATCAAGTCGTTTCTTTTCAGTTATATTAAAAAAAAAAAAAAAATCGTTGACTGTTTCAGATATATAAAAGATGTTAGCATAGGAGGTCAGTTTAGCCAAGATAATACTTTGGTTAGTCCCAATATCCTTCTTCAAAGTGATGATACTGCATCAGGTTTTGGCAAAATCACCAATGACTTTCAGATGAGTATCACCAAGGGATATTACAATCTGGTTTATAAAGTCTCAGCTGATGATGTCTTGGGTAGTGCTGCCATCTGGAGTCGTGTTTTCGAACGAGATGGACAACAAGTCACCGGCAACTCATCAGCATTCTCTCCCTCCATTGCATTGTTTTTAACGCTGTTTCTCATTTATCCTGTTCTTGAAATGTTTAGATCTCCATAGTTCAATGTAATGTTAAAATTAATATATTTATATTATACTACAACTCTACAGAAGAAATATGAAATTCTACCTATTAATCACACTTTTAAAATATTCATAGCGTACGAAGTTATCTACAAGCAATAAACGTATGCTTTTACGTAACAACTTTCATATAAGACAATACATTTAAGTAGGTTTAATGCCTCGTCCAGACTACCGAACCGAACAGAGGAAAAAAGCCGAGCATTTGTGTCTGCGCATGTCCAATATAAAGTGCACATGCGCATTTCAGACTTGGCATGTGCAGAGACCAATCTTTGGCTCGTATCGTCTGTTTGGTTCGGTAGTCTGAACGAGGTTAAAGGAATAGCTAACATAAACAGTAGATTAACCAGACAAAAATAAAAATACTGTATATGTCACTGAAACAGATTTTGTCGCTGCCATGAATGATAATAAAAGAAAGAACAAATAAAAGTTTTTTTAGTTTTTTTTTAACCCTTGTAGAAGATAGTGGTACAAATGGTACACAACACAATTGGTACTGGTACTGAGAGAGATTTAGCAAATTATACTCGTCAGTATATCAGTATGCTTTTGCTTCCGAGCTTGCTAAAGGTAACGGAAGCTGTGTGATCATTCTGAAGAACGAAAATATTATATGTCTCCGATTTCAAATATGTCAAGACAGAAATCCGGTTCAGACATCAGGGAACATAATTTTTATACTTTCGTGTCTGTCTGTCGGTCAGACACTAAATTATTGCTAACCAACATATCTTAAAAACTATACGTCCGATTTTAATAATGCAAAATTTAAAAAAATGTATATACATATTTATATTTAAGTAATATGCTGTATAGTAGAAAGTAACACATAATATACACGAAAAAGTATAATTGTAACATTATGAGTTTGTTATATGCAAGTAATGTGCTGACACACCGACACAGTATAATCATGACGTTGCGGATACCTTATAGTAAAAGGACGTAGTTTTCTAGAATAAAATAAATTTGGTTTTGGTCCGCTAGTAGCTCTCATTTATAGTAAATATATAAATTTTAACGCTCCTATTGGATAAATATAGAACTACAAAAATGAAAACTGAGTTACCTTCTGTTAACTCCTAACTTCCTGCTACATATTTAAAATAAAACAACCTAAGAACGTTACATTTTTAATTACCTATGTCGTTTTGTTTTAAGTTTGTTCCAACCGCACTTCAAACTGGTTTGGAACTGTCCGACGCATGCTCAACGGACCACAAGTGGTCGCTTTTCGCTGATACGCATGCGTCGCACAGTTTGAAACTAGTTTGAAGTGTGGTTGGAACAAACCTTTTATATCGTTTTTTCTTCCCGGGAAATGATATCTAACCCCCCAGCCAAGAGGCTGGGGTTAGATATCTTCTTTCGAAAAGAAAGATCTTTTCGTTATCTCTTATCCGTTTGGTAAGTTCGGAAGCAAAAACACTTGAATATATACAATACAGTATACATCCATATTTCAGTAGGTAACATCGAAGACTCCAAACATTTAATTTTTATTTTCGACTGATCCTTGCTACCCAATCATTTACGCTTAATTAAGTTTCGTATTAGTGTGATATCCACATACTTATCAAACTTATAAATTCAAAATAGAGCGCTTACTTACATTTTATATTTTACTGAAAGTGTTTAGATTTGCCGCCTAAGATTACTTTGTATGACACTATATAACTGAAGAGTGCTGCGATCTAGCGGCAATAGAAGGAACTACTAAGCTTCTCCATTTACTCACTAGATCGCATTGGAATCATGTTTAGTTGAAGAAAGGCGGTAAAACCTTGAATAGTGAAAGACAAGAGAGAGGTCCACCCGGTCAACCTTTTCCTTTACATGGTGGGTAACACTGAGCCGGTCTGTATTTAGTTAACAGCTTAGTGACTTTACTTTCAGCACCTCTTACATGGCAGAACCTTACACAACACTGATCTACTTACTAACAATCTTAACCAAACCAGAACCTCCCGCCATCAACTAGTCTATGAATTACCTTTTATAAAACTAGTTTAATTTGTTTTTTTCTATTTTTTTTTTCTTCTGAAGATTAAAAGAATTCTAGGACTTCTTCTCAGCTCAATCAAGTTAAATATGTTCTTATTACAGTTGCAATTAAGAATTGAGTTTTTATTACTTCCTTAATCCCTGTTAGTCTAGTTGAAACTGTCGATATATCTAGATTATAACAGATTACTTTATTACTTATTAGTGATTAAAGAAAAATAAAAATAAGTTGAAATAATAATGTTAATTTGTATTGTCAAATATAAAGTAAATGCGTTGGAAATGACCCACTAACCTTCAGTGATCAGATTTTATTAAAATATTTGTGGTTAAACTAAATGCCAGGGGGGCGAGATCTAGATTAGTAATATTAATTTTGTAGATTTAACATAAAATTAATAATTATTTTCTTAAATTGATATAAAGTAGTCTGCCAATTAGTGTGGCACATAGCTTCCTCGCGTCCCATTTCGTAAAATTTAACGATTTTATACTATGTTACAACTAACTAATTTATACTATGTTATCTAATTAATTTAATTAATTGTTCCGTTCCCTCTTTTTTAAATCATTCAAATTTGTTTTGATTCTTTACTTGTATTAAAGTATCAATTTAGCAGACGGTTGAAATTAAACTGGGCCTATCGCGGGCTACTTTCTGCGAATCATCAAAATTTCTTTTACAAAAAGTACTTTTGAAAATATAGGTGTAAGTTAATACATATGTTTGTGTGCAAGTGGAAGAGAAACAAATAGGCGCATAAGGTTAAAACTTATATAGCACCCAACAATGGTCTAATTATGAACTACCATCCAAATTTTTAATAAAATCTATTGGTTCGCAAAACTAAGTGAAAGCCTGACTGACAGACACGGAACCAAAGATATTCCCTATAATGCCTGAAAAGAATTTCTACCTAAACATTTATCGTACTTCAGAACGATCACATAGCTCCCGTTACCTTAGAAAATTAATATTATTCCTTAGAAAATTAAATATATATCTAAAGATTACAAGAGATTAACTATCAGAGTCCACTCGATATTATTTTGATAGTTCCAAGTCGTATTCCCAACATAAACCTCCTTGAATAATAAGACAAACACATTCGAATTTTATTTCTACAAATTTGAAAGAAAATATATGCTACATTGTACTTATTGTAAAAATTTCACGTTGCTTCTATCATCAGTACAACATGCTCTATCCTGAAGATGCCTCTAGCATAAGAGGCGAAACGTTGGAAATATCATCCACTATAATATGATGCAGTCACCACCGGAAGACCTAGAACTCCATTGTTGCAAAAAGTATTATTAGATTGACATTTTGTCTGTATCTAGTATGTAACCCCCCGGATCAGTGTAGTAGTGTTATTGCCTGGATTCGAGTAGTAGTGGGTTATCATTAGAATTAGTGTTATAGTGTGATATCGTATTATAGTGTATGTGTGAAGTATTTGGAATTCTCTACCACGCTTGTAGTCCAGGAGATAGTGTGTAAAAAAGTGTCTGATTAACATCAAGCTAAAATTTTGTATATAAGTAAATGTTAATGATATGTAAACCGACAAACCGGTGGAAAGTGACCGAGGCCATGTCCCGCCCTTTTTGGTGAACAATATGATTTTCATGATCCTGAGTACGAACTTAGTCAGTAGAGCAAAAATCAAGTTGAAGACAGTTCGTCAGTTATTATGTTAGATAGTCAAATATTACTCCAAATTAAAGAGGCCTCATATCAAGTGATAGACTACTATCAACTTGATTTTTTGCTCTACTGACTAAGTTAGTGCTCAGGATCATAAAATCACATATTGCCCACCAAAAAGGTCGGGAAAAGGCCGCTCTCCACCGGTTTTTTTTTTTCAAATGCCTATTGCCAAGCTATGTCCCACAGACGAACTTAGCCGACCACATATTCTTAAAAGGCACCAAAAGATTTACTTATTCATAAAATTCTAGCTTGATGCTAGTCTGGATTGTAGGAAAATGGGCCTAAAATATGGCCTAATTGCTAGGTTCCAATAAGTAGTTCGTCCTACCCGTCTAGTTCTAATATATGTTCTCGTACTAGGAACTTACTACTACTACTATAATATGACTGTATGATATATATTTGTGTAAATTAATTTTTTATATATCTCCACCCTAAAATTGTTGGAAAAGTAAAAATACGTTATTCTCTATCTAAATTAGTTGGATTAGAGCAGAAAGTAATCTTTGTCTACAAACTACGTTGCGATAGAGATGCTATCTTGATTCTTTACGGTATCATTCCTGCCTTCTTGTCCTCAGTCTTTAGTTTGTCTGTTCTATACCGACAACCTTCTTATTGCTTGAAGAGGCAATGACCACGGCAACAAGAAACAACTGACCTTTCAACGGCATTTTTATAACTATTATATCTCAACAGCTAAGAACTAAGAACCAATGATCCTTAAGGTTATAAAATTGTATGAAAACACAAAGGATGTTAAATAAAGGGGATAGAACGTTAGGTAGGGTTTAAAGACAAAAAAAGTGACCCCATGTAGATAAGAAAAATTAGAGAAAAAAAATCGTACTGCGCATGCTCATACTCATAACTCTAAGGCCGATTTACACGTATTAAGTTGTTAAGTGGTTAACTAAATTATAAGTGACTTAATGCGTGTAAACACTGAATTTAGTAACAAGTTGCAAGTTAAAATTTAGTGTGCAACTAAACAACTAAAATAGAAATTTTTCTATTTTTCTGTTAAGTAGGTGGGCGTGGCTAATCACTGGACATGCGCAATTCAGTTTAATTCAGAAGTTTGGCGGAACCTCGCTTATAGAATTGTAGATCTTTGTTTATATATATTTTTTACAAATGTTTTTTTATAGGATTACCCTGTTTTTAGCAAGAGTGCTTAATTTCATGATTATGCAAAATAAGATTGTATTTTTATTTTATAATTTGACCTCTTACAACAAGCCCTAAATTCGGTATTTATTTGTGACACAAGGACTACGCAAACTAATTTGGTAAGTAAATTTATTTATTTATAATAAGTATTAAATACATAATTAAGTAAAGTAAATATAAGTAAAGAATAACATTTCAAGATTTGTTGATTTAATATTTACATAATTACTTTTGAATCAGTGAAAGTGATAATTATCATTTGATTATTTCTGCTTGCTACAGCTACATATTAGCTTATCATTCGAATTTGCCAATCAACTGATCCTTCTCCTATAAAATAATCTGCATAGTCGTCACGGATCTTGCGGGCGTCTCGAGATGAATGATTGTGAGCAGTCGTAGATAGATCTTCCAATCCTTCTGATGGGACACCTCTCCAATCTCCTGGAACAATACGGCCACTGTGCCAGTCTTCAATGTCTACTGTTGGAGAATTTACATTACATTTTGTTTTACGAAGCCAATTATGTAGAACGCAACAAGCTTTGACAACTTTGTCAATTGTATCAGGAGAGCTCATGATGGGAATAGGCCTTTCAAATACTCTGAATCGAGCAACTAATATTCCAAAGGCATTTTCTACTATGCGACGTGCTCGTGATAGGCGATAATTATAAACTTTTTGTTTTAAAGTTAAATTGTTTCCTGGATATGGTTTCATGAGATACGGTTTCAAGGGAAAGGCATTATCACCAACTATAACGTGTCCGTCTGGTAGCAAATTATTTTCTAGAGCCGTGCTCAGATTGCAATTTCTGAACACTCCCCCATCAGAGACTCGTCCATTACATCCAATGTCAACATAGCTGAAGCAGTAGTTGTCATCTACAAGAGCCATTAGTACTATGCTGTTTGAATGTTTGTAGTTGTAATAATAGCTTCCAGAAACGGCTGGTGCTTTGAGCACGACGTGTTTCCCATCTATAGCATCATAACATCCTGGGAAATTCCATTTTCTTCGAAATCCTGTTTCAATTATTTTCCAATCTTCACAAGTAGAAGGTACTTGAAAGATAAAAAGATATTTGAATTAATATGTGTATTTTATTTTTCTTTTGTAACAGAAGAATAATGAAGCAAATGGCGAAAATAAAATTGATGAAACTGATGATGAAATAAGCCAGGCTGCATCAACAAGCAGTAGGCAATTTAGAACATCAAAAACTAAAAAACGTAAACGAAGAATGCAGGACTTGCATTCCCTCATGGACAAAGTGAAAAGTATAAATAACAATATAAATGCAAGTACAACATCAATATCTTCCGAGCACGAATTCGATCAGTTTGGTAAGAGCATTGCTGGCCGGTTAAAGGCTATGCCTTTGCTCTTGGCGCTACGAGCACAAAAAAATATCCAAAATTGTCTGTTCGAATTTCGGATTGAGCTTGAGCAATTAATGAATAATGCAACCCCTTCACCAGTTTATACTAGTAATCGTATAAATACATCGCTTTCTTTTAACACCTAGGTATACCGTCATCACTAATTTTTTGAATGTAATGAAATTTTATATCAATGTGTTTTGTACGTTTGTGGTGAACAGGGTTCCTTGCTAAATGCTGGGCTCCCCTGGTTATCACAATTTATTAAGATTGGCATTTGCAAGTATTTTTTCATATTGAGTTCATTTAAAATTCCGTTAAGTTTAATGGCGTCATTTGAGGCATGTGTTAAAGCAATATATTCAGCCTCAATACAAGGATAAAGTGATTAAATTTTGTCTTTTTGAATCCCACGATACTGTATGGCCCCCTAATATGAAACAATAACCGCTTTGTGATTTACAGTGTTCTAAATCTCCTGCCCAATCAGCATCTACATACCCTGTTAGACTTTGTCCTGGCTTTTTGAATTTAAATTGGTAATTCGAAGTAAATTTTAAATATCTTAGTAATCTTTTAGCTGTGTTTATGTGTCTTGAGTCAACTGAGAATTGAGGTAACAGATTTACACTGTAGGTGATATCAGGAGGAGTGCATACACTTAAGTACATGAAATGTTCAATGAGGGATTGATATTCTTTTTTATTTAATACTTGTTTCAGTTCTTTGTCTTCAGGTTTTTTTCTTAATTTCAAATTTGGGTGCAACGGTGTAGTGACTCCTCTACAATTTTCCATCTCATGTCTCTTTAGCAACGAGTTTGTGTAATTTGCCTGATCCATTGTTATACTGTATTGATCATGTTTTATTCCCATGCCCAGAAAAAATTTTATTTTACCTAAATCTTTTAATTTGAATAATGTTGCCAACTTGGTTTTAATTCATTTAAAATTGTTTCAGAAGTTCCTGCCAGAATTTAATCGTCAAAATTAACTGCTATTATTACATATTTTTTTCCATTGGTAAATTTACAGAAGCAGTCTTCAGAAATTGATTTTCTTAACTTGGTTATAATAAATTTCTTATTCCATTCCCTTCCGGACTGTTTTATCCCATATAAGGATTTTTTTCAGTAAAAATACTTGGTTTTGAAACCATTTTGGTTGTTGCATATATATTTCTTCAGTCAGAGCACCATTTAAGTATGCTGTAGTGACATCCATCTGTTGAAAAATTATTTTTTCTTCAACTGCTAAGGCAAATTGTAATCTTATAGAGTTCTGTTGAACCACTGGAGAACAAGTTTCACAGCAGTCTACACCATATTGTTGTGCGAATCCTCTTGCTACATGTCTTGCTTTGTTGTAATCTATTTCTCCAGTTGATGATAACTTTTTTAACCCCTTTGCATCTCTTCTAGGAGGCAGATCGACCAGTTTCCATTAATTATTTTCTATTAAAGAGTTGTATCCTTCAGCCATTGCTGCTTGCCATTTAGTTGTTTCATTCCCGGATAAGGCTTCTTTTACAGTTTTGGGATCTGGTAATTCAGTTTTACTTTCATAAAAAAAAATTACTTACATTCATACTTTTAGAATTTTGGGTTTTTTTAAATATGTTCATTTACACTATGTATTTTCATTTAAATTACATTAAATTTTTATTTTTATTTGTATCTGATACATTTTTAGTTAAGTTTTGAATTTGATTAATTTGGCCATCAAAATTTATAAAATCTTTTGGTTCTTTTTCTTTTAAAGGAAATAATATATTACCTAGATGANTTAATTTACAGTTAAACAGGTTAAGATCAATTATAAACTTTTGTACAAAATCTAAGTGCAGTAGATCTGTAATAAAAGATATTTTATGTACGGGATATGTAGGGAGGGCAAGAGATAAAAGGTAGGATAGGTGCTTTTTTTGCTTTTTACCAAATAGGTACCTTAAAAAGCTTTGACATTGAGTCAATTATGGTTATGTAAAAATTTGTTCTTCATTTAATCTCCAATAGGTGCTACTAGTCTAGCTCCCACGTTGTTGAGTTATAATGAAATCCCTATAAAAGTTATAGGGATTTCTGACTTCAAGCCACACTCAATTTATTATTCCATAGGTTATTGACTCCCCTTCCTAATATTTAATTCCTAGGACGGGGGGGGATAAGAGTCACCCCCAGGCCCCTCTTTATTTCATTGTTTTAAGAAGTAAGTAAAAGTTAATGTTTTTTTTTTTTGTTTTTTTTAGCAGTCCCTCCCCCTTTCCCCCTAATAATTTAATGAATAAATAGAGGAATGTAAAATGTCGAAGGGGTGTCACAAATCTACGGAAAAATAAATAGTGTGTACTTTAAGGTCAGAAATTCCTAATAAAAGNAACCCCTTCACCAGTTTATACTGGCAATCACATAAATACATCGACATCGCCTTGTTCTAACTCTAACACCTACTACGTTGACATCGATGAGTCTCCAGAACATTCACTGTCTTGGTTGAGGGAAACCCGTCAAGATCCTGGGGCAAGAACAATATCAATAGTAAATCTGCAAGAAGCAGAAGAAGATACATTGACATTACATTCCCCAGCAGGCGATGTATCACAAAGAATTATTGGAGCTGATATCCTCTCGAGGGCATTGGCTTCTATTGAGGAGGACAAGTAGTTGTATATATATTATTATTTTTTTTTTTCCTTATTTCTGTAAATATTTTGTTTGTATATTTAATATGATTATTTGATTTGCCTAAATATTACCTAAAGATACATTGAATATTATGGATGCATTAATAATTCATCTTTTTATCTGTTTTGTTTTTCAGTGGGGCTCTTTAAGCATTGAAAGAGTCAATACAACAGCGAACAACGATTCGAGTAATGCAACAGAGAGAAGCGAACCATTTAACGAATTTTTGGACAGTATTTGGTTTAAAGTTTTACTTCCTACTGATGTATGGATAAGGGAGCAAAGAGATTTGTCTTCTGATGTTGTCACAGGTATATTAGAATATTATATTGGAATATTGGTATATAGAATATTGATTTATTATTTAAAGCGAACTTATTGTGATAAATTAAATATTAAGATAATACTTGAAGCGTATGTAAGCTTCTTACGTACAACAAAATTTGCATCCGGTCTGACTGTCCGTAACGTTTCCGTGCCCGACAAAAACTTGAGTGAGATTAAAAAACCGATTTAGTTGAAATTTGTTATACATGCGTGTTTTTACTATTGCTCAGGCTAAGTTCGCTAGACAGCGTTATCCGACGCGAGCTTCAAGTTTAAAAATTGAATTTTACGTGATACAATTAAATGTTATAGTATATCAAACGAGAAATTAATTTTAGCGCCAAATTTGGGGGCACAACCCTTCTAAAACTCTAAAAAAGCGTGAAAATAAAAAAAAATCTCGAAAACGGTTCCGTCGATTTTGATTAAAAAATTCTAAAATGTAGTCNAGACTTTTTTTCGCTAGAACCCGCAGTTTTCGAGTTATTCAAGAAAAACATGGAAACTTAGTGGTTTTTCAAGTATTTCACAATGATCCGGAAGTTTGCCGAGGTCGAAAACTTAGATGTATCATTAGCCATCCATCATGTACAACATATTAAAAAATCAGAACTACCTTATTTGATGCAAGGTAAAATGTACCATTCTACTGGACTATAAAGTGTAATTTTAATAATTATTTCAATTTATGAAAAAAAAATGTAAAAGGTTAAGTGATAAAGATAATTTTAAAGCCGGCTTTACACCTTGCGATTTGTCGATGCAATCTGAAGGAACGATAAATCTCACGATATATCGTTGCAACCTGGGAGCGTTTACACTACACCGATTTCTTACCCCGTTCTCCGACCCAATCTTTCTTTTTTGTTTACTTTACGTAGGGGGTTGGCCGGCAGGTTGTACAACCTCCCTTTACACGCACCGACTTGTCGGCCGATCTCACAGATTGAATAGGTTTTTATTCGATCAACGACCCAACCCCAACCCCGATATCGTTGTACAATTTCCATTTACACCTTACGATATATCGGTGCGATTTATCGTTTCGACCACATTGCACCGACAAATCGCAAGGTGTAAAGCCGGCTTAAGTTTAAACTATTTCAACTTACAATCTGACATGATAAATAATGCAAAGCAAATCTCTATAAACGGTTAAATATAAACCAAATATCAATAAAAAAATAAACTCATGAATAGCACAAAATAATTAAAGCCCAAAATTTCGGGAGAATACAACAGGCGGTACTACGGGACAATGGTTAACACGCAAATGGAAAAAATGCTGTGTCGATTGTTGATAACCTGCCACATGTTTCTTGGTAACCTATAACTAAGGAAAAGGAAGGAAGGTAATGTGTCCCATTGGAGCTCCTATTTTTTATATCTTCATGAGGTCACTTTTGTTCCACAACACTTAAAACTTAAAGAATGTGCAACTGCAACCGGCCCGGTGTTCGAATCTGTGTTTCCAAGATTTTAAAAGCATTGCTTATCTATGTTGAGATTTGAGATTACACATGAATATATGTTTTATAATATGGTTTTTGACGTATTCTTAAGTGGACAAAGTAATAAGTTATATTATGTTTGGAAACAGAAGTGTTTGTACAGGAGAATAAAAGAAACAAATGCTAAACTCTTAATATATATTTTATAAGATAAAAGTTCTATGTAAAACGGTGAAAAGAGGTTTTACAGATTAAAAGGAACGGCGAAAGAATCATCAATCTACATTTTGTCGATTTAGAGATAATAGTGTAGAAGAGTGCTTTGTAGTAGCGGTTTAAAGTACAATCTGAAGCTAATGGTTGTGGGAAAATAAAGATCAGAGATCGTCTGAATATATGGGTGGAAAATACATTGTACTCAGAAAGACTGAGTATAGAGGAGTTGAGACAAAGGTTAACATCTGATTGAGAAAAAAATATCTTCAGGGTTAATTGTTCACTACTACACTAATCCTGATGATAACACACTGTTACGAACACGAACTACACACTATCACACTGCTACTTATCCTGATGATAGCATACTCCTACAATAAGCCTGATGATAGCACACTACTAAAATAATACTGATCCTAATGATAACACACTATTACAATATAAAATATCACACTGCTAAACAAATCCTCATGATAACATACTACTACACTAATCCTGATGGTAGCACACTACTACAATAACAATAATCCTTTTGATAGCATACTTTTGCACTTTACACTTCCAAACGTAGTCCATCCTTGGGTAAATTTTTCTTTCTTTTTTTATTTTCTGCCAATTTCCTATCTCAGGAATCAAATCCTGTGTTAGCAAACATCAATATTATTTTAGAAATTATCATACCAAAACTAAATATTAAGGAGTCAGGTGCGGGAGTTAGATGGCTCTAATTCAGACTGTTCCATGTCTTAATATATTTGGACCACTTTTCAATTAGTAAAGTTTTTCACTTGTTCTAACTTTTGTAATATTAACTAAGGAACGGAACTAAGGAAAGGCGTGAAATTTAATTAAGGTTTTGGGAATGTTGGGACATTCTTACCTTTCTTACATTTTATTCATACCTTTGTTGAGACAAAGGTATGAAATATCAACCATGTTTTTAAAAAACTAAAAACAGCTTTTTTATTTACCCCTCAAGACACCTCATCGAAGCATAAACTTAATATCTAAACCATAGAGGACAACAAAAAGAATTATAAATATACAGTGATTATATTCCAGCGTTTCAAATAAGTGGTGATTTATTATATGTGTTTGTTGTGACTTCAAAATTGTATATGGCCACCATCTTTAATGAAAATGGTTGATGACAATATTTTAAAATATTTTATGTCATAAAAGGAAGGTAACATCCAAATTTCAAGATATTAGTGCTATCGGTTTCAGAAATATCGAATCATGTCGTATAATTAAAATAAAAATTTAAAATAAAATTTAAATGTAATAATTTAAAATAAAATATAATTTTAAATTATATTTTAAAATATAATTTAAAATGTCAGATATATGTGTATAAAAGCAGAACACCTATCTTCAAATTTAATGTAGCTTTTGGCCCTTCGAAAATCATCATTTCTATGCCTATAATTACATTATAAAATAAAATAAGAACTGTGATAGTGCTACCACGAGTACATATTTAGCATCTAGTACTAAATAAAGGTATCTACAACGGAATCACAATCCAAGTGTTTCCTCGACATTATACTTTCTCCCTTTGTACATAGTAAAAATTAATAGAGACATTGTATTTGTACTTGAACTCAAATCTTATCATCGAAAAAATGTACTAAAATAAAAAAATTCTTTCACAAAATATTTGATTAAAGATAATAAAACGTTCACGGTCATAAAGAACATGAATGTGACCCGAAAGTTATAACGTTCAAATAGTGTTGGTTATACTGAATGCAATTATTAGGAGTGCAATATTAGTCTGGTTTTGGCGTCCTTGACATGGTTAGTGCAGTTTTAAAGCCCCGTAGTGTCTGATCGTTCAGTTCTTTGGTTCCTTTCACGTTGGATGTTAGGGGGGAAGACCGGTCTCACGTTCCCAGACCTGAGTTCAGCACATTACCGCCTAGCTACAGCTACTAAGCCCAACCTTACTTCACCTAATTATTGTCATTATTAACAGCTGTGTGTTAAAACACTCATTTCTTAAAAGAGTAATCTGTAGGCAAGAACATAACTTTTAACTTAATAACTAATAATTTGAATTATAATCCACAAACGTCAGACCTCGAGGAAAGGGGATCAGAAGAGAAAAACCTCAACTACTATCGGGAAGTGAATAACGAATTTCTTTGGCTAAATAATATTATATTTAAACGAAGGGATATTTATTCTGTATTATTAATTCTGTGCATATATTTTCCTGACAGGGGGGCCCACGGTACTTCCACTTAAATTTTATTATTTCATTAATTCATTTTTTCAAAATATATTATAAAAATAACTTCTCCTTGGCGGGGAATCGAACCCGGCCTAGATTTTTCCCTGAAAACGGCTTATATCGTTCGATTCGTATTTAAATGGACTACATTTTTAGAGTTGTTTTTAATCAAAATCGTCAGAACCGCTGTAGAGAAATAATTTCTTTTCAGGTTTTTACTTCCATGAAAATGGAAGTATGGTGATGCCCCTCCAAAACAAGATTTCGAGATCTCAATAAAGTAGGAGTTTTTCGAACCCGGGGATATCAGTAAAAATCGTTTCATACGTATGTATGTATGTACGTATTCGTACGTTCGTTCGGAACTTTAAACCTTTATAACATCGCTTCAATCAAGACATCGTATTCAGATGCGGTTTGCGATATTATTTAGAACTTTTGACGGAAAAACTGTGGGCGAAACTCGAACACACACACTTAAACACGAAATTGGTCTGTCGACGGTAATTTTAGTAGGCTTTATTTGATTTAAATTTCCTTCGGGGTATTTACGTTTCTCATATGGTAAATTGTACCTATAATTTTTTAGCACAATTGGACGAGCGGGTTGGGAGATATTGGCATTTTAGTGTTTTTACTTCCATGAAAATGGGTGTAAATATTGAGTTCTCTATTGCTCACGTATTGGCACCACAACATTTCATGGAAGTCATGTGTAGGATTTTGTGCTTGCAAATTGTGAGACTAAACAACTGCATTTTATAATTATTCAAATAATAATAAAACAATTAAACGTGTTTTATAATAAAATGATTTCAAATTTATATTTATTTTACCTGTTGTGTGGGCATAAAAAACAGATTAAGTTCTATACAAGGGGTGCACGCACCAAAGGGTTAAAGGGCACCAAAAGATTAACTTCTAGCTTGATAGCACACAAAATTCTAGCTTGATGCTAGTCAGCCTCTTCTATGCACACTATCTCCTTGGACTATGACAGTAGTTTATGAACACATCATATTAAACATTACATTAAATTATAATACTCCGTAGCGAAACTAGAGAATCCAACTACTACTCATATAAATAAAAATAATATTACAGGATAATTCTACCTCATAATTAAATAATCTTGATTGTGACATTTCTGTTGCCCCACGGTGTAAACCATCTGCTTACTTGTCGTTTAATGTCAGAGTTCACAATCCAAAACCCCATTAAGGCTAAAGAAACAAATGAATTCCACTCTAACCTTGAATCTGGTTTGGGCATCGACAAATAAGGACAAAGCTGCTTTGCTCTGGTAAATCTAATAAAAATATTACTTAAGTGTCTAAAATTTTAACAATTAATAAGAAAGTTTAGAATGGAAAAGTAATTTTAAAGTTTAAGGAAAAATTAAAATGAAGAGACAATTTATTTAAAATCAAATTATAATCATTATTAACAATGGGAGATAGACAAAGAAAATAGAGAAAAAAAGAAAAATAGACTCCAGCTCTGGGACTCGAACCACGAGCTTCTAAATTTCCAGTTTATATAGCGTCTTTCCATTTTAGATGCCCGCATGGTTCAAGTCCTGGCGCTGAAGTCTATTTTTCTCTGTTCTCCCATTGTAAATAGACTGCCAATTGGTGTGGCACATAGCTTCCTCGCATCCTATCCAAGTACTTTATTGATTTGATGCTTTTAAAAGCCATTATTGTCTAATTGGTTTAATTGTTTTCCCCGTTTTTTTTTTAATGTGTCAAATTTTTTTTGATATTTTACAAGAATTAAAATATCAATTTAGCAAAAGTTATAGAACGTAGACGGTTAAAATTAATCTGGGGCTATCTTCGGGTTATTTTCTATAAACTATAAAAGTTTCATTCAAATCAGATAAATCCTTTTGTAGCTAGAGGTGTAAATAAATGTATGTTTGTGTACATATGGAATAGAAACCAATGGGCGCAGAAGTTTGGAACTTATATGGGACCAACAATGGGCTAATTATGACCTACCATCCTAATTTCATTAAAATTGAACGTGTAGTTTTTAAGATATGGCAGTTCGCTAAAATTGAACGACAGACCGACAGACCAACAGACCGACAGACAGACACCGTGTCTGAAACAGATTTCTGTCTTGGAATCTTTGAAATCGGAGACCTAAAATATTATCGCTCTTCAGAAAGATCACATAGCTTCCGATACCTTTGGTAAGCTCGGAAACAATCATAATTATAATTTGATTTAAATTAAAATTTAAACTTTCATACTTTAGTATGAATACTTCCAAAAACTTAAAAATGAATTTCTAATTGATTGTAAAAGGTACAGGTACTAATTGGGTACATCTAATTCTACTGTCGTAAATGTTGACTCCAAGACTTGTGGAAAATTGAAAGCTTAATTAGGGACTAGGAATCGTAATTGACAGAGGAAATCATTCTTCAGTGTAGCTCAGATGAAAAGAGCGCTAAACTGGAAATTTAGTGGCCCGCGGTTCAAGTCCCGGCGCTGGAGTCTATTTTTCTCTGTCCATCTCCCATTGTTAATAATAATTATAATTTGATTTAAATTAAAATTAAAATTTTCCGTTGTATAAATACTACTAAAAACTTAAAAATAAAAGAGAAAATTTATTTTTAAACAGATACATTTTTGAGTCATTAAAGTATTGTATGATTCAGTGGGTATTTTTTTATCCATTTATTTTACCCACTAGAGCTCAAGAATTTGGCCGGTTGTGCATAGTAGATTAGTACAAATAGGCAAAGCAAAAATCACTGGCGGTGGGGCGAGGCCCTCAGATAACCCTTGGAGAAGATTTCGTAACCTCCATTTAGCGACTAAATGGTTATACTAAATCAGAAAAAATAGGCAGCCAATTAGAGTGGCAGCTTCCTCGCATCCTATCACGTAATTTATTGATTTTATGGTTTTACTAGCCATTATATTGTCTAATTTATTTCATTCTTTCTCTCCTTTTTGCTTCCGAGCTTACAGTAACGGAAGCTATTTGATCGTTTTTAAGAACTAAAATATTTTATGTCTCTATCATTTCAAAAATTCCTAAACAGAAATCCGTTTCAGATATCAAGGAACATTTTTGGTTTTGTGTATGTCTATCGGTCTGTTTGTCTGTCACTCAGTTTTTGCGAACCAACATTATCTTAAAAACTATGGGTCAGATTTTAATGACATTTGTATGGTAGTTCATAATTAGCTCATTGTTTGTCCCATATCCTTCTGCGCCCATTTGTTTCTCTTCAATATGAGCACAAACATACATTTATTTATCTACGACTTGCACTGTAAGTGAACTTTACATTGCTAATAACAGGGAGGGAAATGTTACTTCCCTCCCTTGGGAGTAAAAAAACAATCATACCAACTTAAAAGGTATTTTGTTTAGGTAAATTTTAAGTATTATGTTGGTAGTAATGTTTTTTTAGCTGTTTTGTTTACTAATTTTTCGGGAAGGTTACTTTAGGTTATCATAAAAAGTCTTTCAATAAAAAACAAACTAAACGTAATTAAATTAAAAACGTATACCTGTATTTAGTATAAAAATTGTTATTTTAATAAATCAAGTAACTAAATATCAGTTTAAGGTGTTTAAATTACGTGTATTTGTAGGTAAAACTTTTATATTTACAAACTTAATAGCTATTACCCATGGTACACTAGTCGTAGATAAAATTTAATACGCAACATGGATCGAAGTATTTCTGCTCTCGGGATTATCTCCCTCGGCAAGCCTTGAGAGCTAATACTATAGTTATCTCCCTCGGCAAGCCTTGGGAGCTAATGAAGTTTTCTCCTTCGACGGTGCCTCAGGAGAAAACCTAACCTCGAGCAGGAAAACATACTTCTCTCCCTTGTTGCGTAACTATTACACTCATATCGTAAAAAGAACTTACCTAATTTCTATGAAACTTTTATTGCTAATCGAAAGTAGACAGCATTTAGCACCAGATAAATTTCAACCGTCTACCGTCTTTAAGTTTTGCCTAATTGATTAAGCAATTCAGATAAAAAATCAAAACAATTTTGACAAATTAAAAAAAGGGGGGGGGGGAACAATAAAATAAAATTTTAAAAGCATAAAATCAATGAAGTATTTGATATGATGCGTGCAAGCTATGTACCACACCAATTGTCAGTCTATTTCAAATATGATTAGTTACTAATTAAATTATTTTATCCAAGGTATTTAGGAAAATCTAAATATTCCCACTGAGTAAAATTACAAAAATGTCTCTTGAAGGTAGTGATATAAACCCATTGATTAAAATAAGTCATAATAACAACACACATCTCAATGATTCATGAATACTTATACAAATAATGCTTTAAATTTATGAATAAATTTGCCTTAATTGTCCGTTCTTAAGACAATTATTGGTTCTCTTATTTTCTGATTTAATATCTAATATTATATTAACAATGGAAAAATGACTTTTTAAAATTAGATTAACAATTGTTTATTGCTATTACTAATATTACATTGAGGTAATAACTTACATACTTGTAAATTATTCTTTGTAAAAGCAAGTCTGCGTGTCTCAATTTACTTTAATTCAACCTGTTCACCTTATTTCTTATTTTAAAATAATTTTAATATCTTTTTCTTTCATTTAGAAATTTAAAAAATTGTTAAATTTAATTTTTATTTCTATCAAAGCTCAATTAAAGCAATTTAAAATGTCCTTTTAAAATTATGTCGGAAGGACAAAAGACGTCAAGAGTCGACTTGTAACTCACTTGTAATTTCTACTTATGATGTTAACTTGTAACTGTCAATTGTTAAACACATAGTTTTTAGGTTTACAAAGTACAAAAAGGAACCTTATATAACGGCTCAGTCTGTCTGTCTGTCCATCTGTCTGTCCGTTGGCTTGTTTCAATTCATAAACTACTACATAGCTAGAAGCTTAAAATTTGGCACACAGGTACATCTTGGCAATTTAGACAACTGGACACATTTTGGAGTTTTTAAACTTAATATTTTCAAGATGGCTGCCCGGCCAATATGGCGGGTGACAAAAAAAAGTTTTTAGTCACCATGTCATGTTATACATCTATCTAAAGGTCTTGTAGAAAATGAATATGCAACTATATACTATATAATACTATATACACCTGATAATTTTAACTAAATCGTACAGAAACCGGCGATTATCGCCTCACATACTTACGTGAAGGGTGCCTTACTTGTTTATGTTTATTTCGTCTGGGTGATTTATGTTTTTACATTTAAAAACGTTTTTATTAAATTTTACTTTGAAACAAAAGCTGAATGAACTTACCGCATTTGGCCCTCATTAATTTTCTGTATCGACTGTATAGACTAAAACTACCCTCGATAAAATACATTTTAAGTACAAATTTAAACTATGTAAAGTAGTTGATGTAATTGGCCAGGCTGGAAGTATAAAAGAAGCAACAAGGTGTGTTACAGTAATGCGTTACAATATTAAGTATGCACAGTGTTACAGCATAGTTTACTTGTGTCTGTGAAGGAGGCTTTCTCTCCTTATCAGTAAACTTGCCATATCTAGAGACATGTCCCAACTCCTTTAGACAAAGTCTTCCTCGCTTTATACGTCTTCTTTTAACTTGCCGCTTCAACATCCAATGTCTTTTGAACTCGGAGAAAGAAGGTGTGTTTGAGGGGGGAAAAGTAAAAATATAATTGATAAAAAGACCAGACCAGGCCCCTTCGGTAAATTTAAGGAAACAACTATCAAACTTGTGGGTCCTAATTAACTTGAAAATCATATAATAAATTCCATTTGGTGTTTATATAACTAATAACAGTTAAGGTAAAACTTTTGCTTCCGAGCTTCACAAAGGTAACGGAATCTATGTGATCGTTCTGATGAACGAAGCATTTTAGGTCTCCAATTTCAAATATTCCAAGACAGAAATCCGTTTCAGTCACCAGGGAACATTTTTGGTTCTGTGTCTGTCTGTCGGTCAGACGGTCCGTCGGTCTTTCGTTCAATTTTTGCGAACCAACATATCTTAAAAACTACACGTCCGATTTTAATGAAATTTGGATGGTAGGTCATAATTAGCTCATTGTTGGTCCCATAAGTTTCAACCTTCTGGGCAAATTTTTTTCTCTTTCACGTGCGCACAAACACACATTTATTTACACCTATATCTTGAAAAGTACTCATCTGATTTGTATGAAACTTTCATAGTTTATTGTAAGCAGTCCTAGAGAGCCAGCGTGGCTGTGTGGATTAAATTAACGACCACGTCTGCTCGGCTATCACAGAAACAAGGTTGGTATGAGGTCGTGGGTTCGATTCCTCGCCGTGATGCTCTGATTTAAATGGCTCACTAATGATCACATCATATTAGCTTTGGTTGTACAATGTACAGAGGTATGATGTGTGAAGTGGCTGCAAATCTCTACCACGGAGATAATAAAATGGGTCTAAAATATGGCCTAATTGCTAGGATCGAACAAGTGATTCTTCCTACCTATCTAGTATTAGTACCTATTAGCATCTTATTACTACTCAGGGTCTTTTTGATATTCTTCAGCGAATTCATATAAATTAAACTGACACTATCTAGTTAAATTTGACAAATAATAAAAATTATTTTTATAAAATTAAATATCTGAAATGAATTTAGCAGTGGCACATTCACTATTTTTTTGTATAAAGCAAATACATTTATTTTTTTTTTACCATGAATAAACAAATATTGACAATATAAAAGATAAACTGCTTTCACATTTAAATTGTCTTTTGCTTTGCTTTTTTTTAAATTGTGCTTTTCTTTCCAACATAATTTCAAAAGGTCATTTTAAATTGCATTAATTGAGCTTTGTTGGTAATAAAAATTAAATTTAACTTATAACACTAATAACAATGACAACTAATGCTTTTTTTGTTTTACTAATTACAAGATGTAAACACTATATTTTATCAAATATAAAAAAGTAAAGATAGACAATCTAAAAAAAAAAGAATCAAATGTGATGAGTAAGTGTTATGGTGGAAAATAATAGCAGCACTTACAGCAAATATTTCTCTCGAGTGGAGCAAAGTGCCACTTTGCGCACTAGTTGCACAAATAACTACATAGTTCTAAAAACGTATTAAAAATCAGAATAGTATTCGTGAATTTACAACTAAGAGCAAAAAGGACGAACGTAAGCTTTACTCAATCATTTTGTTGTAATCGTAAAAAGATGATTTTAATTATGCATCAGTCCAGGTAAACTAGCGAACTCTGCCTTAGCATTGTGTAACTAATCACTGGGTTTTTTATAGTCACCAAAATCAATGTGTATAGTGAATAGGTTATATTTATTTCTTTTTTTTTACATTTGTTAACGGAGGATTTGAGGATATTTAAGGTTGTTTGTGATTTTGATTGAGGTCAGAAGAGGGTTTTATTGAGCGGAGGTTTCCATATGGTCGAAGCATTTGTATGGTCTATTAGTCTTTATATGGTCAAAGTGCGTTGGGACTTGTTTCAGCTGAAATGTTGTGCAACCGCCTACAACAGCATATTTCATTCTTTTATGGGTATCTTTATAAGTTTCAGTTAATACATTATCTTATTCCGCTCCAGTATTTTTTTTTTTTTTTTTTTTTTTTTTTTTTTTTTTTTTTTTTTTTTTTTTTTTTTTTTTTTTTTTTTTTTTTTTTTTTT
>KZ651403.1:63750-103197 GCA_001010745.2 Gerris buenoi
TAGCTTGTAAAAGCATAAAATCAATAAAATATGTGATTAAATGCAAGGAAGCTATGTGCCACACTAATTGACACACTATTTTGTCACAATTCTGCAATTATAATACCTTAGTTTCACAATTTAAGTTAAGAATAAGTAAGTTGTACAAAATGAAGTTAGAAACAAACAACTTGATGTACACTTTCAACTTTTTAAATAGTAAAATTGGTGTGAAATAAGGCAACATATTATTACGGAGATAGTTTCTAAGCTGTTTAGAACCCTTATTAAGTCAGGTGTCAGTCAATCTTTATAGGAAAATAAACTTTTACAGTTAAGTTCAGCTTAAAAAAAATGTCGAAATCTAACAAATACGGTACTTTATAATTAACTGGACGTACATTTATGTACAACAAAACTTTGTTACGAAATTCATCTTCAAGATGTTTCCTTTTATCTTCCTTTTTAAGTAGGAAATGTTGTGTAATATTCTCGTTTTTTATTTCTTTCTAAAAACCAGATGATGACCTTTAGAAGAATCAGTGTTGTATTATTTTTTTATACACTATATAACTCAAAAAATTCCCCTAAAGTCAACTCACTGACCTAATTTTATAATATATTATGTATGAATATAATCTGATTGAAAGTTGGCACGACTGGAATGAAATTTTAATACTAATTAACTAATCATGTGTTACTTTAACTTGGTTCGTTTGGATTCCACGGATATATAGACTTGTAATAAACAGCTTGGTATTCCGGTGAAATACGGATCACGAAGGGGTTGAAATCCGACGTTTCGCATCCACTAGAAGCATCTTCAGGGGTGTTGTTCATCTTGATGTTGACTTGAAGCAAGTGTAGTATATCTTGTGTTTGCTTCGAGTCATCACGATGCACCACACCCCTGAAGATGCTTCCAGTAGTGGAAGCGAAACGTCGGACTTCATCCCCTTCGTGACGCGGATTTCACCGGAAAATAAAGCTGTTTATTATGTGATACTTTGTTTGTTTTAATTAATTATTCAAAAAATAACTTTAAATTAATAAAAAATACTTCAGCCAATTACTATGGCGCATAGCTTCCTCGTATTCTATTTTGTATAAATTAAAGATTTTATACTTTTACAGCCCAATATTGATAAATTTATTTAATTTTCCCTTCGAATTTTTTTAAAAATGTCAAAATTGTTTTGATTTTTTGCAAAATTTAAAGAGCGCAGACTGCTGAAATCTCAGTGCAAGGAAGGGGTTGAGGGAACTATACTATAGAATCTGGGTCTCAAAAAGTGGTTCATTATGCTACACCCCTATACTAAACCTCCCAAGCGGCAGTTTGGTGAAACACCATCGATATCTCGATAAAAACTCGAAATTTATCTGATATCAGATGATAAGATTAAGTGATATTTTCTTATTTTTATTTTTTAATTCAGTTTTCCTCGTAAACTTTAATGTTTGTTGATAACCTTATTAATTATCTAAAGGCAGTAACGTCGTTAATAAACGTGTAGCAGTTCCTAGATAACCAACAGCAATCTTCTCGAGTGGGGTATCAAATGAATTCTACTGATAAGAAATTGTTGACCACTGTCAGTGGAGACAGAAAGACAAGGAATAGACCAGTAAGCACGTGATCACTTTAGTTCAGATTGAGCTCACTTGAGAGGTTTAGTATATGGGCGTAGCATAATGAACCACTTTTCAAATCGCATTGCTCCCTCTACTTCCTTGCTCTGAGGCTGAAAATAATCTGAGGCTATCTGCAGGTTACTTTTGATAAACAATATTCGAAAAACACCTCTAAAGATAAATATTCTTAAGAAATAGTTCAAGGACTCACCCCCGTTAAATATTGCCGCGTCTTTTTGAAACACTTTGAGTATAAATAAAGTCATTTACCTGTTATTTTTTAGTTCATTTTGTATTGAAAAGAACAAAAAATATTTAAAAACGTGATAGACAGGCTGTGTTCGATGTCTTAAAGGCCATTCCACTCTAACTTTACGGTAAAAAAAATCAATTCTGAAAAGATCAGTTAAGCCTAACGTGAAGATTGTGTACGTGAATGAAGAAGCTGTAATGTTTCATAAGGTAATAATTATAATTTTATTTGTTTAGTTATTCAGTCAGTTTTAGGATTTTCTGAAAGTATAGTAATTGAACTTTAGAATGGTTTAAGCTCACATTGAACTGTAAATGTAACCTTAGTTTGCTTGTAATTTATAATTTAAAAAATCAAAGTATAAAGTACTAGAACTTAAAATGTTAAGAATAAATATCAAGTATAAATGATTTTTTTTTGTTTTCCTTCACGGTATAATTATCGATTTTCAAAGTCTTGCATCATACAATAAGAGAAAGTTAAGTGTACTTAAATGATTTATAAAGAGATTGGATTTTTTTTTTTCAAATTTAAATTTGTATATAGTTCGTTGAAGTACAAAAATAACTTTAAATTAATAAAAAATACTTCAGCCAATTACTATGGCGCATAGCTTCCTCGTATTCTATTTTGTATAAATTAAAGATTTTATACTTTTACAGCCCAATATTGATAAATTTATTTAATTTTCCCTTCGAATTTTTTTAAAAATGTCAAAATTGTTTTGATTTTTTGCAAAATTTANATATATATATATATAATTTAAGTCTATTAAACATAGATTAAAAAAATATATATATCCATGAGAAAACTAGAAATGAACAATAGTATTAGTTTTTCCTAAGTATTTCCATTTCAAGTTCTTAAAAAGTTAGAGGGGAAACAAATGTTTGTGCAATCTTTTATAATGAATAACATTAAAGATTGCCAATTTAGATAACGTATAAACAGTTCGCTTTAAGATCAAGATGTTTTGTCTATTTTTTTTTTTTTATAAACTGTACAAACTTTTATTGTTGTATAAATATAAAGGTTGCTTGTTTTCTTCTTTAAACTGATCTTTAATGGAATGTGTAGCATATAAGGAAGAAAAAAATGGAGGTACAGTAATAAAAATGATAGATACCGAAAAACGAAGAAAAAATTCCAGAGTAATCTCGGGTTATGTGAAGTTTTATTTTTTTGATACAAGACAATCATGAGAACGAAGAAAAACCGCAAAAAGAAGTAGCAAAGATGATGATAAAAATAAAGATGTTTAAAAGAAAACAAAATATATATATATAGTTGGGATAAAACTGGAAGACTGTACCGCTAGAGAAGATCGCACAGAAGTACCGCTAGACAAACATTTCGCCTCTGTTGAGTGCCGAAAAAAACTAAGCATCTTCCTAGGCGCCACTGGAGAACAATCCAAGAGGTTCTTATAAACCCAGTGGCTACCGCATACCGCTAACCTTCACCGCTACTGTAGTTATTCTGATTTGCATCTTTTTTGAACGTCTTTTGGCGTTAAAAAAAAGAGTTTGTTGTTTTTTGTAGATCATAAGATTAGAATTATAACCCTTTGTTATTGGTACTTTACTTGTTTTTTTTTTAATGGTACTTATTTCCAGATGTAGGACAACAAATTTACCTAATTTTGTTTTACTTTATATAATATAATGTTGTTCTTAAGACGTGACCTAACCGACCTGACGTGGTCAACCTAACTGTTTGCTGTGACAGTTAACTATGTTCTGAATCTATATGGATTTACCGTCTTTTTCGCTGTAGCGAATACAATAGCATTGATGATGACTCGATAGTCATATAATATTCCAATAATATTCTCGCATCTACAAATTTTGTGTTTTTAAATTATTATTGTTAAAAAATTATAAGAGCAAAATGCTCTATTTGAAAGTGAACCCTCGAATTTAAAAAGAATCTGATCATTAAGGTGCGACATAGCTTCCCCACGTCCGTATTTCGTATACATAAATATTTTATACTTTTCAATCTATTATTGTCAAATTTATGTAATACTCTCCCCCCTTTTTAATCTGTATTTTTTTTTTTTTTTTTTTTTTTTTTTTTTTTTATACCTTACCTCCTTTGAAAATAGTCTGCCAATTAGTGTGCCACATAGCTTCCTCGGTTCCTGGCATGCACCTACTTAATTTATTTTATGCTTTTACAAACCATTGCCTAATTTATTTACGGAAGCTATAATGTATGTTCTGAAGAACGAAAAAATGGGTCTAGAGAGGTAATTTTTATTACAGCGTTTGTAGATATTCTTTATTTAAAAGGTTTTGTAGGCTACTACGCACGCCTGTTAATACAGCGTTTGTAGATTATTATTATTTAAAAAGTGTTATGGCAGGCTACGTAGAGTCATCGCATGTTCGAACTCAAAATTTTGCAAACCACTATACACATTTAAAATGAAAAAAACACTTTCTGACGAGTTTACAAAGTTGTATACTTCACTATTCACTGCATAACATTTTATTTACAAAAAATCATGTATTAATCTTAATATAAACTAAAATAGGAAAAATCTAAAATAAATAATAACAAATTGTTTAACCTTTTTGTGCAGACCAATTACCAAGTCAGAATAGTAATTTACGCAACAAGGGAGAGAACTATGTTTTCCGGCTCGAGGTTAAGTTTTCTCCTGAGGCAACGCTGAAGGAGAAAACTTCATTAGCTCCCGAGGCCGTAAGGCCGAGGGAGATAACTGTAGTATTNTGATGACTCGATAGTCATATAATATTCCAATAATATTCTCGCATCTACAAATTTTGTGTTTTTAAATTATTATTGTTAAAAAATTATAAGAGCAAAATGCTCTATTTGAAAGTGAACCCTCGAATTTAAAAAGAATCTGATCATTAAGGTGCGACATAGCTTCCCCACGTCCGTATTTCGTATACATAAATATTTTATACTTTTCAATCTATTATTGTCAAATTTATGTAATACTCTCCCCCCTTTTTAATCTGTATTTTTTTTATTTTTTTTATTTTTTTTTTTTTTTTTTTATGAATTAGTATGAATTGAGCAAAATGGAAAACCTCGATTTTCGACGGATTTACATGTTTTAGGGTCCCCTGAATCCCAAATAATTATGGTTTTTTTTTTTTTTTTTTTTTTTTTTTACATGTCCGTTTGAATTTAGCTTGTCTAGAGTCAAAAATGGTTTGTTTTACCACAGTTAAAATTTGATTATTAATATTAAAATTAAAGTAAGGAAAAATAGTTATTTATGCACTTAGGGAATAATGTAAGGCATTATTTCCCGCGTGACAGAGTTGATTTCTGAGGCAAAGCCGAAGGAATCAAGGCAACTAAATCCCGAGGCGAAGCCGAGGGTATTAGGTATTTTAATTCCCGAGGCGAAGCCGAGGAATTAATGTCAATTAGCTCCCGAGGCGTAGCCGAGGGAGATAATTTCAACAAGGGAATAATCATGCATTATTCTTGAGGTACATACAAAATTTTATCTCCAGAAAAAGCGCTATATATATATATAAGATTAATTTAACAAAGAAAACATTTGTATTTATTTATTAAACGAATATAATACAGATATAAAGTAATATAAATTATTTAAAGCAATAAATAATCACTTAATAATCACAAATAATCAATAATAATCACTTTTAAAATAAAAAAGATAAAGTTCAACTAAAGCTAAACAAAAGTAAACAAAACATCGTAGAATAACTCGCAATACAGCTGGGAGTTTAAAAGCAGTGTTGCCAACCTGATTTCAACAAATTCGCTACGTTTGCTATTCATTCTCTACTATTTACAAAATAATTAGGTTGGCAAACATGGATTATAATCCCGTTTTCACATTATTTCCTTGTTTTTACATTGTTTCCCTGTTTTTAAGAACGGGGATGAAAAGACCCAGATTATTACCTATAAACTAGTCCTGAAAAACTACTTTTCGTCCCTACTGAAGAGAAATGTTATATTTTTGTCCTAAAATATATGTAGGTAAAAAAGTTAAACAAATTAGTTCGTACAACAAAACCGGAAGTATCGAATCTATGTTTGAGACAGAAAAAAAAGAAATTAAGGAAATTACATATGTAAAAGAAAATCTTAGGTTTATAGGTAGGTATTCTGAAAGTAATTTAGGAACGCAGCAGCGTTCCGCCCCGCCAAGTCAAAAAGTCAAAATTTCACAAAAGCTGCCAGTGTATATATACTGTAGGTGACAAACTAGGGTTTTTGAGGGTCTGCAGCGTGAAATACGTACAAGCTACCTAAATAGTTTTTTAATATCTTTGTAGGCCGTGTCCTGTAGATTAAAAATAAAAAAAAATGGTCAAAATCGGCCAAGTAGAAGTAGAGAAAAATAGGTTTGAAAATGGTAGTTTTGATGACTTCTTCTTATTCTTATTCTTCCTTCATTTTATGTTGACGCACCTACAGCCTAAACTACTGAACCGATTTTAATGAATGAGGGCTTTTTGGATTCGTCTAGAACCCTAGTGCATTCCTAGATCAAAAAAATTGAGATAGCTCATTCCTACGCTTAACGCGGAGCGAGAAACCAAGCTAGCGAGCAGTCACTCTAACGTTGACGCACCTACAGCCTAAACTACTTAACCGATTTCAATAAATGAGGGCTTTTTGTATTCGTCTAAGGCTCTAGTGCATCCCCCCTCAACTCAACCCCCCCCCCACCACCCTTAAGCAGAGGTACAGCAGTGTATTGAGTAGTAGTTTCGTGCTTGTCACATGACCTATGAATGACTTCTATTTACGAGTTCATCTTTTGAACTTAGTATTATAGGTTCAGGGTTTAGTTCAACCTTATTCTCTTGAGTTCAAGGGGGGGGGGGGGAATTTGTTTATTAATACATATATTTCTGTTTTCTATGATTTTATTTTATTATTTATTATTATTATTATATATTATTACTTTATAATTATTATTATCTTATTTTTTATGTTTTCTATACTTCTATATCAGAATGATAAGTCTTTTAATGTCATAGGTCTCGTAGTTCTCCAATAGACCTCTCTATAGAACTTGTCAAGCTTTTAACTTCACTTTTATTTGATTCTAATGTGTGGGAATAAACAGTTTAGAGTTTAGAGAATCCTTCCTTAGGAACCGTACAAAAAGTCATGAAATCTGACCAAAAACCACTTGTGTGGTAAAAAAAAACCCCGCCAAGTCTGTGGTCCAAAAAAGTTGTGAAATCAACTTTCTATCCCGCCAAGTGATGTTGGCACTTTCTCCTGACCCATCACTATCAACATAGATACTTTTCAGCTTCTTCTCCTTGGCGGTGTGCCTGCAGTACTACCTAATGTTAACTGGTTGTATTCCACGCACAACCATCTTTCCACACAAACCTCATTTGGCAAATGTGAAGGTGAAACAAGAAATTGTATTGGTGTTTGAAGAATATTAAAATTCCAGTTTTAGGAAATCGCGTGGCCCACCGCCAAGGAGAAGAAGCTGAAAAGTATCTATGTTGATAGTGATGGGTCAGGAGAAAGTGCCAACATCACTTGGCGGGATAGAAAGTTGATTTCACAACTTTTTTGGACCACAGACTTGGCGGGGTGTTTTTTTTACCACACAAGTGGTTTTTGGTCAGATCTATATTTGCCTGGAAGCAGATTCTATTAGGATAAAACGAAAACAAGTATTTTAGCCTCTAAAATTGTTTAATGGTTACCAATCATAATATGACCTTGTTTACAAAGATCAGATCTGATTATATGATAGTGGGCGTTTTCTCTTAGCATTATTATGCTCTATAAAATAGCATAAATTATTGATGCGGAAAACAGTCATTTGTTGAATGCAATTTAGAAAACAAACATCTTTCCAAGGGAAAGGATGAATTACATTTAAACATCACGAATTTCGTCATGTTCAGCATACAGATAAATTTACCCTTAACATTACACTATTACACAAGTTATCGTCATCGGTGAAATTTCGTGACGGTCGTTTTTCGGATTCACTCCCTGTTCCAGACTGCTGTACCAATACCAATAGTAACTTCGTTCGCGCACATAGCATCATGGAATCCCCTTTTGAGCACCCCTGGTAACAGTATTGTTCTGATGTCAGTGTTTATTTATAAACAAGCAGTTGATTAAGGACTTATTCTAAGTCCTCGATACGATTGATTGAGTAAAGTAAATCAAGTAAGAGTTTGTGGTGTGGTTCTAGTGGGTGGAGTTATGCAATCTAGTGGTCTGCTAACTGATTACTTATTACTATATCCGGCTCAACTAGGTCGAGTCTTGGACTCGCCTTGACTTAACAGACTCCTAAACGCCTTCTTGCTTCTTTAAACTTCTCCTGTGTTAATCACATGCAAACTGCTCTTAATGGCACATTGATTGTTCTCATTTAGATAGACAAACAGCTCTTGGAAATCAAACATGTTGATTGTTCAAGTCTGTACAAGAGAAAGAATAAGTATATATAATTAAAAGGTATAAAAATAGCCACTTGTTTTTTTTCTTTTTTTTTGTTTTTTTTTAAACGCCAGGCCCTGTGCAACACGTACTGTTGCATTGGGTGGCAAATGATATATTTTCTTGTTATCAAAATTTAACGTGTAAGTGTAAACATGTGCCTAACATCAAGCTAGAATTTTGTGTACAAGTTAATCTTTTGGTGCCTTTTAAGGATATGTGGTCGGCTAAGTTCGTCCGTGGGACATATGGATGGGCAATAAATAGGCATTTGATTCCAAATTATAGTGGACAATGTGATTTTTATGATCCTGAGTACAAAATTAGTTTGTAGACCGAAAATCAAGTCGATGCTAGTGTGTCAATGGATATGTGACTACTTTGATTTGGTGCAATATTTGAATAATAAACCTCTAGACATTTTTTTACACGCCATCTCCTGGACTATTATGAAAATAATGTAAGCCTAAAAAAATAGTTCTCTTCCAAGTTTACACAAGATAACATAAGTATTGATAATATTCTGAAGAATAGAATTGTTTTATGTGTCCCAATTAAAAATGTCCCTTAACTAAAATAAGTTTATAAGATATCGAGTGTTTTGGGATCTCCGTTACCATGTATATGCGGAGGACCATATTTTTAAACTATCCAATGCTGATAAAATTTTAAATATACGACCACTATGTCAAAGATAGCTTACAGATGGTCCAATATTATTTAAAATTTAAGCACATTAAATTCTCTTTCGCATGCGCACAAATGATCATATTTTAGGAAAACTCATTTTAAAATCCATCATTATACTTTATTATTTTAGGAGAGCCCAGTGTGCCCTGCTGTGCCTAGCAGATGAGGTGGATGGGCCAGCAACTCCCAGTTTGTACAGCATTGACAGATGTCATCGTGAACGACAGCAACAATTTAGACTAAAATATAGACAGTGCCACCATGGCAAAACTTTATTAGAAGCCGAATGGCCCTTGTTGCCAACGGCATAGGCGTTATTTAAAACAAAAACAAAAAACTTTATTATTTTTTCTAGCAGAGTAAAAGAAGAGTAAGAATACAGCAGGAGTGGATTCTTCACGAAGTATCATTTTATTTGATAACATAGGAACTTTGATGAAAGAATCATTTTTTATTGACCAAGTTAAAACAATATTTTAACACGAATGAATTATAAAAAATAGTTTATGCCATTTGTCAGATGCCAGATGGAATCTAACAATTTTACTCATCATGTGATCATTCAGTTGACGGTCACACTAATTAGCACATTCTTTGAACTAAAAAGAATGAATGAACCCTGAGAGTAACACGTTGGGTCTCCGAAGCCTACAAGCTGCTTCAATCCCCCCTCCTATTCGTCGATTTTAATTTTTTAGGGTCAACAACTCTGGTATTCCACAAAAATTTTGTCGCGAAAACAATGTCACTCAATTCGGATCTATTCGCCTTTTGCATCGTCAGTATTTTACAAAAAACTAAAAAGAGCCAGGCTTAAATGTAAGGTTTTGTAGACTCCTCGAGCCGAATGTTACTTACCGGTAAAATTTCTGTATGTAAATTTTTAGATTATTTCTGAAAAATATATTTTTTTAATTTATTTATTTATTTATTTTTTTTTAATTTTTTTTATATTTTTCCCTAACATTGTATTTTTGCATTAAATACTTGAATATTAAGCGAAGTAACCTATGATTAAGTAACCTATGAGGCAGGGAGCCTCATTTTTTTTACAGGTCTTGGAAGCCTAGGGTGTCTAAAAGGCGCTAAAAAACAACGTGTTACTGTTAGGATTAAGACTGATTCTTGGTATCAAAATATTGAGGGGTCCTCTCAGCACGATGGTTCGAGCCATGTTGCCCATTAGAATCCATTATACATAGAAGGTCCTTATGTATTGAATGATTATTGGTCTAGAATGTCTTGCAGTAACCAATAGTGGTGGGCTGTTGGTTTTTTGTCCTCAGACAATGAGAGTATGTCAGAGCTTGTCCATTATTCAGGTTGTTCATCAGTAATGGATCATTAAACTACAACATATAATCATTTATTGGTTATACTTAGGTAGTTCGTTTTGATTATATATGACATAAATTGAGTCCATCTTACACTCTGCTATGAAATAATAGCCAATGTGTAGAAGTGTGAATGAAGGCATCTAACAATTGTCTGAAAGGCCCATCATTCATGCCATGGTAAATAGTTCATCGTGTAATCTTTTTACTCTTGGATGGTGTCTTAAATCATGGGACAAATCTGTATTTTGTGTTATTCTAAGAATTGACACACTTGTATAACAAGTTGTTTGGAATGGTTTATAGAGATTTGGGACTTAAGAAGAGTAATAAATTCTAGATTCTAGATGAAAAGGTATTTTAAATAACCACCTTAGTGATATAATAACCTGCTAAGATAGATTGAGGTTAGTCTTCCATAAGCCGGCCGAGGGACCAGCTAGTTTATAAGTAAATCCCAGTTATATTAAGTGCATTTATTAATACTGAAAAATGGCTGCTTTACTTGTATTGTTAACGGTCCTTCGGTATACTATAGAGTCCCGGTATAATACTAGTGCGTATTCATTGTAATAACGATTATTACAGGAATAAGTAACTGTAAATTTTCCCATGATTAAGTCTTTAATAAAGCTGAATTTTTCCGATGATTCATTTTTAATTATTCTACACTCACACACACATAGAAATATATATATATTCACACATATATTGCCTACTGCATAATAATTAGGTCAGATATAATTATTAATCTTAATCTTACGCCGTTAAGTAAAACTTCATTTGTTTCCTTTTTGAGTTGCAATGAGTGTATGAATTAAAAGTAACTACTTATTAAAAAACTTTTTAACTGTTGCAAACTTTTTTATTTAAGGGTGCTGTTAGTGGAAAATTTATATTTAATCCAAAATAGCTAAGTTTTATTATAATAGACCACATTAGTTTGTTTTGTATGTCCATCCGTCTGTCTGTCTGTCTCCATGTCCCAACAGCAATGGAGTGACCATGGCGCTACATCTAGTGAAGAGCTCTTGCCTCCTCAATATCTCCTCTCCAATCAACTCTGTCCTTGGACAATAATTATGTGGAACGTACTTCCCTGAAATAACTATTTTTAGTGAAAATTTGGGGATAATCTTGTTGTCTGCACTGTCAAGTGCAGGAAATTACTGCGTCTATGGGTCGTTGAATATTTTGATTTCAAAGGGTTTGAACATTAAGGGTTAAAAACAGGAGAAAAATGAATTATGCTTAATGATGTACCTGGGAAAACTTTCTTTTCTCCTCTGAAATATAGCGTAAAATATGTATTTTTCAATTGCTTAGCAAACTTTGATGCACTTATACTGAAATAATGTTTCGTTGAATGTTTACATATGAAATTAATGATTAAAAATTCTCAATGACTTTATCACTCATTCATCTGAGGACACAGAACTCGAACCTGTGTTTCCTTCCAGTCATAAATTTTTCTATTTTAATATAAAAACTGTAGCTCTTACTACTAAAAAAAGCAAAGTAAATAAAAATATTTTTCAAATTGTGCACTACAAATAATAAGCATACATTACATGTATGTGCATTTAGCATTTATCTAGGTAAGTAATATTATAATTATATTTATCCTTCGTATTGATTATGTTTTATTAGTATCTCTGGAACAATAATGACCTAGCAGTGTGTTGAAACAACTCTTGCAACAGATGACTGCAAACAAGAGCTTCCAGCACTTAGAACTAACTTTGCATAAATCAATATGGACGTCAACAGTTGAACAAATATGGATCCCTTCGACACTTCGTACGGACTGACAGACATCGTTCTGAGAAAAAACTATAAAAACAATACCCTCTATAATTTCTCTTCTCCTCTTAGAACCACCAGTTATACTTTTACATCTATTTTTATTGGAAAATTTAATGCCTTTACTTTCCCATAAACGTAATTTATACATAAAGAAAAAGATACATAAAGAAAAAGTATTGCGATAGCGCAAAAATTAGATTTTGACATTTTGTTAGGGATTTCTCATACACATAGCTTCCTTGAGTCCTATTTCGTTTACTTTAATGATTTTATTCTTCTACAACCTTTTATTGTCTAATTGATTAACTTTGTCCCTAGTTTTTTAAATTTTCCCAAATTATTTTGATTTTTTACATGAGTTATAGCATTAATTTAGCAAAATTTAAAAGAGTACTAACGGTTAAAAATGAATCTGGTGCCGTGCAAGCTACTTTATAAAAACCATCCAAATTTCATTAAAAATCAGATAAGTATTTTGAAGATAAAGGTAAACATAAATGCATATGTATGCATGTGTGCAAGTGGAAGAAAAAGATTTACTCAAATTGAACGGGTAATTTAAGATATATTATATGTTGGTTCACAAAAAGTAAGCAACTGACATTCAGACACGGATCCAATAATGTTCTATAAGGTCTGAAACGGATTTCTGTCGTAGAATTTTTGAATTTGAAGACGTACAACATTGTTTAAACCACCTACCATCTCTAACCTCCATCAATAACCACAGTTAATTAACTCTAACCATCTTTAACTACTACTAAACATCGTTGATCACCTCTAAAAACCTAACCGGCACTTCTTTAGATTGTTACTCCCCTTATTAAAAAAGTAGAGAGGAGTAAAAATCTAAAGAAGGTGGTATGTAATGTTCTTCTTTAGACTGTTACTCCCCGTATAAAAATTGAAGTGTGATTTTCCATTGTCTCAAAGTACATTGGACTTAACATCCCTCTCCATAATAGTTATTTTATGAAAGTAATTTATATTCTGAAAAAACATAGGGGAGTAACAATCTAAAGAAGTACCACCTAACCCAACCTCTAACAACGACTCACCATCTCTAACCACTATTAACCACTTTTAACCAACTCTAACCACCATTCATTTCTCTAGCCATCTTCAATCTTTAAACACCTCTAACTTCCTCTAACCACCTACCTTTAACCACCTCTTAAGTTAGCATAACCACCTTTAACTTCCTCTAACCACCTCTAACTTCCTCTAACCACCTCTTTAGCTAGCATAACCACTTTTAATTTCCTCTAACCACCTCTTTAGTTAGCATAACCACCTTTAACTTCCTCTAACCACATACCTCTAACTTCCTCTAACCTCCTCTTTAGCTACCATAACCACTTTTAATTTTCTCTGTCATCCTACCTTTAACCACCTCTTTAGTTAGCATAACCCCCTCTAACTTCCTCTAACCACCTACCATTAACCACCACTTTAATTAGCATAAAATTTAATATTTTACGTNTTTTAAATTTTCCCAAATTATTTTGATTTTTTACATGAGTTATAGCATTAATTTAGCAAAATTTAAAAGAGTACTAACGGTTAAAAATGAATCTGGTGCCGTGCAAGCTACTTTATAAAAACCATCCAAATTTCATTAAAAATCAGATAAGTATTTTGAAGATAAAGGTAAACATAAATGCATATGTATGCATGTGTGCAAGTGGAAGAAAAAGATTTACTCAAATTGAACGGGTAATTTAAGATATATTATATGTTGGTTCACAAAAAGTAAGCAACTGACATTCAGACACGGATCCAATAATGTTCTATAAGGTCTGAAACGGATTTCTGTCGTAGAATTTTTGAATTTGAAGACGTACAACATTGTTTAAACCACCTACCATCTCTAACCTCCATCAATAACCACAGTTAATTAACTCTAACCATCTTTAACTACTACTAAACATCGTTGATCACCTCTAAAAACCTAACCGGCACTTCTTTAGATTGTTACTCCCCTTATTAAAAAAGTAGAGAGGAGTAAAAATCTAAAGAAGGTGGTATGTAATGTTCTTCTTTAGACTGTTACTCCCCGTATAAAAATTGAAGTGTGATTTTCCATTGTCTCAAAGTACATTGGACTTAACATCCCTCTCCCATAATAGTTATTTTATGAAAGTAATTTATATTCTGAAAAAACATAGGGGAGTAACAATCTAAAGAAATACCACCTAACCCAACCTCTAACAACGACTCACCATCTCTAACCACTATTAACCACTTTTAACCAACTCTAACCACCATTCATTTCTCTAGCCATCTTCAATCTTTAAACACCTCTAACTTCCTCTAACCACCTACCTTTAACCACCTCTTAAGTTAGCATAACCACCTTTAACTTCCTCTAACCACCTCTAACTTCCTCTAACCACCTCTTTAGCTAGCATAACCACTTTTAATTTCCTCTAACCACCTCTTTAGTTAGCATAACCACCTTTAACTTCCTCTAACCACATACCTCTAACTTCCTCTAACCTCCTCTTTAGCTACCATAACCACTTTTAATTTTCTCTGTCATCCTACCTTTAACCACCTCTTTAGTTAGCATAACCCCCTCTAACTTCCTCTAACCACCTACCATTAACCACCACTTTAATTAGCATAAAATTTAATATTTTACGTAATTTAAAAATCGGTCTGTCCACTATGGTTTATATTTATGGACTGAATAAATGGTATGAAGTATGAAAATTTGTATTTCGTATAATTTTTTTTTAAATATTTTCCAACACTAATAAATCTTTTTTCCGATTGAAGCTTACATTTAATGGTTTTCTTCTTCAGCGACAGTATGCACGATTCAATGATTTCTTTCAGTCCAACGAAACCTTGTGGTTATTATAAGATAACCATCTATAATTCTACCATTAGTAATAAGAGTCAATCATTTGCTTCCTTCCTGAAATAACTTAGAGAATATGTCATCATGAGATTTTGATAAAAAAAAATTGATTCAGTCATATTTTTTAACAAAGTAATCATACCTTAGCTAAAAAAAAAAGAAGATATTTGTGATTAATAAATAGTTAATAGTTGAAAATCTTTTTCAGGAACTAGCTTTGAATACATTGAATCACATACAAATATATATTTAATATTTTTTTTTTATTATTATTATTTTTTTTTGTACATGTTTGTCTTGTCATTTGTATTATTTCTTTTTCAGCTTATCCCGCGTAAGCTTTTATAAATAAACTATTAAATCAAAAGACGAGGAGTACTAATGTTTTGTTTAAAGCTGCATCTTTCTTGCTGTAATGGGACATGAGTAATGGACATTCTGTGTACAATAGTGAGGGATTATTCACTTAGCGTGTTTATTTAAATCAGTGACAGTATCGAATGAATGATAGTTCTGTCATTCTACAACTTCATCATTTCAAAATGGTTTTAATGTGTGACAATATCTAGGAAGTGAATTTAATAAGTTCTGCTTTAATCTGTTAAAACTCATAAATAGTTTAAAATTATTCAATCAATTGATTAAATATCAATTAAATAATAATATATCAAAATATTGTTAAAATAAATTATTTATTTATATTTTATTTTTAATGTGAGTCCTCTGCAATTTAAATTAGTCACATTGTGAAGTTTATTACATAGTTGTGTGGTAATTCTACAATTAAACATCTCTATGTGTGTGAATAAATAAAATTAAACTGTTAATTACTAAATTAATTGATATTTAAATTGTTATTTACTAAATAAAATTTAGTTAAACTAGGAATTTAATATTTTACAACATGTAAAGCTTTTTATTTCATACTTACACCTACATGTAAGCTAAGATTTTATGTTTGAAATTGTTAATAGTATATTGTTAAGAATATGATTTAAGATGATCCTACGTAGACCGACATAGCTCCACCCATAGGTATTCCATGTTTTTGGGCATAGAATTGGTTGTCAAATTTGATTATTATTGTTTGATAAGACTAAGATAATAGGGAGGGAGACAAAAACGAATAGGAGGAAAATGATGGAAGCTTTGAACATCGCCATCAAATCCGACAAGACAGTTATTATTAAAACAGATTCACGGTCTCTTAACAAATATTACAGTGGAATATACTATGATTATTCAAATCGAAATTCCCGCCTAGGACAACTGGCAATGCCTCCCTGATTACAATTTGGACTACAGTTACCTTTATATTATTTTTCATGATTTAATTTGTAATTTTTAATCTGATCACTGTTCAATTAGTATATCTAAATCCTATTCTTAACTCTTCAAGTACATTGTGAATGTTATTTTGTTATTAGCTGTTTAAACAAAATACTGGTGTAAACTTACCTAATGATAAGAAAAATGATAAGAGATATCTTGTATCACTTCTCCCATGTTTTTATAATGTATCTGTGATAACTTCATATTAATGTTTTAAATACTATTACCTTTGTTCATTTATTTTATTTAATTGTTACCAATTTTTAAGGATTCGACGGAATGTTTTAGACGGTGGAACCTTATAGTTCCTTTTTACGATTTTTCTCTCTTTAATTTTTGACTTCACTTACTCAAGTGTAAACTGCAAGGTAGGAATTATTAAATATCTAGTCCTTACAATATGTATCTTCTTCGACATCAATTTGTTGTACTAAAATAAATAAATTTGTTTTTTAGACGTTTTTTAGAAACGTTACAGAAATAAAACTCCTTTCGGTTTTAGTCTTTTCTTACTACTATGAAGGGATCCATATTTTTAAGATAAAATAAAATAAAATAAATAAATAACAAACTTCCGATATGTAAGTTCGTATTTCTTTTTTGATAAAGATGACATTAATTAGTTGTATTTTGTGCCAAATTAATTATTTCGGGAGGTACTATTATTCGGGAGGTACTATTCACCTCATTTTCGTCATAATCACTTATTGTTTTTCACTAAAAACTCGTTATAAACAGTTACTTTAATTAAACAAACAGCAAATTAGTTTTGTTATATATAAAAAAACTCCCTACTAAGGTGAAGAATTCCTCTTTTTTACCGCACTAGGGCGGAAAAGAGGAATTATGAAACGCGAATGCGCAATGAATACAACTACTTAAAGAATAACTTTTCACGCATATCTAAACATAGAGATACAATGTTTATATTTCGTATCAATTGTAGATAGATAAACTTGATGTCTATTGCTTAAGATTCCCTTTATTTTAAAGGTGGGAGGACGATTTAGTTAAAAGTCTATAATTAGTTTGCATTAAAATCGGTTTTAATATACTTACGTTATCGATGGACATGCTCTAAGTATTACATACAACACTGAGACTCATTTTAATTGAACACATATGCAAATACATATAAACTGTTAATTTGGGTTGATAAATCTTGTAGATAAACCTAATGTATAACGGCTTAACACATCAGGAAATAAATGGAATAATCCCTACAATACATTATCACGAATTTACACATAAAACGTATATATTGTACGAAACTAAATAAAGATTTAAATCTTTAAAGATAAGAAGAAGGTTGTAAAGATTTCCTTAAAAGTAAAATTTACTGTTAGAAAGTAAGAGGGAAGCCACAGACGTGGTGATAACAAGATGATAATGATGTTAATTAGTCTCAAATAGTGATAACCTTGTCAAGGCTGTTTTGATAACAAGTGATAACAGTTACGCGCGCACTTTTACTTCTCTATTTATATCTTTAGTTAGTTCCTTAACTTAGTCTTTATTTAGCCGAGGATGTGTTCCATCAAGGAAATCGTTTGAAATCAGTGAACCGCAATAAAGAGGGTAAAACACAGATAATAAAAACTTTTTATCTTCGATTACTTCACTTCGCTATAAGAATGAAAGTAAGTTCTTCAATAAGAAAAAGTTCAGTTTCAGATTTATTCAAAAGGAAAAAAAAATTAACTTGAAGTAAATCGTTTGAAGTAAATAAAAAAAGTGAAATTAATTTCTTTTTATAGATCGTAACAAAAAATAATTGTATTCCTTTTTATTGCTAATATTTAGTCGTTTTAAGGTTAATTTGGATTTTAATTGTTTTAATCTTTAATCTTTTTAATGCTATTTGGTGTTTACAATTCGTCGCTATCACCTCGTTAAGTAGGAGATAGCCAATGTCTTTCAACAAGTTACACTTAATTTCAAATCCGGAATTTTGTTGGAAAGTAAAAATGGATCGCTCCTAGAAGAGTATATAAAGTTCAAATAAGAGATAGATCGTAGCATCAGCTCGCAATTGAAAAAAAAAATATATACTGCCCATTAGTGTGGCGCATAGCTTCCTCGCATTCTACTATACGTACTTTATTGATTACTAGCCGTTAGGCCCGCGGTAACGGGCAGAATAATAAATATGGTTGAGAAAAANAAAATGTTTGCCTCATTGAATAAATAATTTTTTCCCCAGCCTAAAATTCCAATATTAAATTTGAAGTTTACGTTTACGTGAGCGTTACGCGTGAACGCTTGGACGGATAACGTTGTCCAAAGAACTTTTCCTGAGCATTGGTAAAATGAACATTTCTACCAAATTTCATCTCAATCGGTCAAGAATTACTCAAGTTATCGTCGGACGTTTCAAAATTCGCGGACACACAGACCGACAGACAGACACGGAACCAAAATGTTCTCTGATGTCTGAAAAACGGATTTCTGTCTTGGAATTTTTAAAATCGGAGACATAAAAGTTTTCCGTTCTCAAAAGTGAACACAATGCTTCCTTTACCTTCGGTAAGCTCGGAAGCAAAATTCGATTTTGAAGAAATGTTCAACAATTATACCTTTCTTCTTCCTGAATTTCGCTTTGATTTCGCCAACATTTTGAAATCCTTTTTAACTTTGAAACTGTAATGATAAATAAAGTATTTTGCATTTATAAACTAAATGAAGTATCGATGGACACAGTTTAACATAAGGAACAAATTGCAACACGCCCGATCAAAATAAATTGAATAGTTCAACAGTTATACGCGTTTTTATATTTGACAAATGGGATAAATTATATTAAAATAGGAAAGAGTTAGTTTACACATTAAAATATTTAATAGAATTTATTTCATCAGCTGTTTAGTTGGTTGTAATTATTATATTTATGATCGGTGAGGAAAAAATCCAAGACGCCTCCCGTTTAATTTTACTTTTTCTACCGAGCGACGGATGGATCAACTCTAAGATCTGTTTACTTAATAGATTATGTTGAAGCTTTATTCGAAGAAATGAATTATTTGATTTGTAGAACCATTCATTTTAGAAGGGTCTTTAGGTTGTTTTAAAGGACGACAGGTTACAGGTAAGGACGGTAGCGGGAACACCTGTGATTACTCACATTGCTACAGCGTATCTGTCTTTCCAATTTGTTATCTTTAATTGGTTGCTTCTGGTTAGAATTATATTACATATTCTTAATCCTCTTAGAGTCTAAAATGTGATGGATGTATTATCTTTAGTAGGATAAAAAGGTACTGACTAANGCAATTTTAAGAAGTATATTTTACTTTTTCTCTCATTCTCCAAAGGTTATCATTAAAATTTCGATACCGAATTTTCATCTGAATTGACCGTTTCAGGTGTATTTAAGATCATATGAGCGGTTTTCGACTTGTTATACGTGAATATTCACCGACCGGAAAAGCATACATTTTTGACGTCTCAAATCCAATTTAAAAAAAAAATAAATAAAATAATAGACTGCCAATTAGTGTGGCACATAGCTTTCTCGCATCCTATCATGTACTTCATTGTTATATTAACATTAACATTATAATACTTTTTTGTTATATTGTTTATTGTGTAAGAACTATTAATAGTTTTAGCGATCTTTAATACTTCATAGCGGTGTCGCTGTTGGTTTTACTAAAAAAATGTATTTGAAAAAAATGTTTGCCTCATTGAATAAATAATTTTTTCCCCAGCCTAAAATTCCAATATTAAATTTGAAGTTTACGTTTACGTGAGCGTTACGCGTGAACGCTTGGACGGATAACGTTGTCCAAAGAACTTTTCCTGAGCATTGGTAAAATGAACATTTCTACCAAATTTCATCTCAATCGGTCAAGAATTACTCAAGTTATCGTCGGACGTTTCAAAATTCGCGGACACACAGACCGACAGACAGACACGGAACCAAAATGTTCTCTGATGTCTGAAAAACGGATTTCTGTCTTGGAATTTTTAAAATCGGAGACATAAAAGTTTTCCGTTCTCAAAAGTGAACACAATGCTTCCTTTACCTTCGGTAAGCTCGGAAGCAAAATTCGATTTTGAAGAAATGTTCAACAATTATACCTTTCTTCTTTCTGAATTTCGCTTTGATTTCGCCAACATTTTGAAATCCTTTTTAACTTTGAAACTGTAATGATAAATAAAGTATTTTGCATTTATAAACTAAATGAAGTATCGATGGACACAGTTTAACATAAGGAACAAATTGCAACACGCCCGATCAAAATAAATTGAATAGTTCAATAGTTATACGCGTTTTTATATTTTACAAATGGGATAAATTATATTAAAATAGGAAAGAGTTAGTTTACACATTAAAATATTTAATAGAATTTATTTCATCAGCTGTTTAGTTGGTTGTAATTATTATATTTATGATCGGTGAGGAAAAAATCCAAGACGCCTCCCGTTTAATTTTACTTTTTCTACCGAGCGACGGATGGATCAACTCTAAGATCTGTTTACTTAATAGATTATGTTGAAGCTTTATTCGAAGAAATGAATTATTTGATTTGTAGAACCATTCATTTTAGAAGGGTCTTTAGGTTGTTTTAAAGGACGACAGGTTACAGGTAAGGACGGTAGCGGGAACACCCGTGATTACTCACATTGCTACAGCGTATCTGTCTTTCCAATTTGTTATCTTTAATTGGTTGCTTCTGGTTAGAATTATATTACATATTCTTAATCCTCTTAGAGTCTAAAATGTGATAGATGTATTATCTTTAGTAGGATAAAAAGGTACTGACTAATAGGTAAATAAGGGTTAGTTTATTAGAGTTCTACGTTGATCAGGTGTGCACGTGGACTAGTTTATGGGTTGTGTTTGAACAGTTTGAATAAAGGGTCGCTTATGATTGGTAGGGCGTTGTGTATTTATGATAATTAAATGGTACCGTGTTTAAAGTACACGATAAGAGAGGAAGGCGCGGTTAGTACCGGGTACCGGGTACAAGGGCTAGGGGTTCAGTGGTCCGTGGACGCGTCACCGCGGGGGTCCTGTTCATCGGTCCGCGTCCTGTGTGGGTGAAGCGAACGGTCCGTCAAGAGGGGAGCTGTTGCACTCAAGGAAGGTTTTAGAACCTCGTGGGTTTCAAAGGTTCTTTTGTTTCAGGAGGTCTGTCCAGGGGTATCCCCACCTCCGAGCGACCAGGTGAGTGCCAGGAGTTCTCCCACCCGTCTTGCTCCGGTGTCTCTAGACGCTCCGTTCTTCAGTCTTATCTGACTTCTCTTGGTCGTTACTTCCTCCGCCGCGCGGCACGATACAATTAAAAGTTAAATTCCCCCCTTCGTTTTCCCGACGACGGAATTTTTATTTTTCGAATTAACCCGCCTGGCAACCGAAACGAAAAATTAGCGCGGTGGTGTTTCCTTAATATACATATTTTTTTTATTTATACGTTATAAGATCGTTCAGTGTATGATGCTTGCGATACGATGAAGAGAAGACACGATGGAACGACCTAACGGTAACTATTATCAGTTATAGTTTGATTTCTTTCCGCGAGCACCACTAACCCCTTGGACTGCCGGGTTGTCCGGGGCGTTGCCCCTATACCCTGTCCAGTCCGGATTCGGACTACCCTTTCCGGCAACATATGTTTTCTCCCAGGATAACGCTGATCTCATACACCGTCCTTTCACTAAGTCGCTCCAAAGCCAACTAACTTTTCTTACCAACTCAAGGCGACATTCACTGGTCCTGCCAAGGATTTCAATTTATTATCCTGCACATTTCTCTATCACGAATCAATCCTTAATCCTTGCATATAGTGATTAAAACTAAAATATATACACAATAATTCTTAATCATAGTAATTAAAACAAAAAGATCAAAGTAAATCCTTACTCATATATAATTAAAACTAAAAGATCACAATAAATCCTTACTCATATTGATTAAAACTAAAAGTTCACAATAAATCCTTCATAGTGATTAAAATTAAAGATTAATCAGCTTATTGACATCACCACAATACCTTATGATTAAATCAGATCATCACAGGCTTATCATAACTTTAATCGGTTATCGCAGTGAACTTATCAATTTGCTTGCTGGTTGAACTGATCATTTTAAATTTGCTTCATAATTTGTAAGCTCTACAAACTTTGATAGAAACAACTAATATTATGATCAAGCAACTCCAATTGCTAATAATTAGTGATAATCCTTGAAAACTATGTAAAGTGGTTGAACTAAAGATCAAAGTGGTCGAATCCGGTCTATATTATAATCATTAAATACTGTTAGTTATGTAGTTCCACAGTGAATTTATAAAAAAAGGATCAGTCAAAAGTAATAAGCCAGAATTATTAAATTTATACTTTTGGGTACTTTATGATGGATTGTTAGGGATTGTTACTCCCCTCTGTTTTTTTAAAGGGGAGTAATCAATCTAAAGAAAGTGTATGGAATTTTCTTCTTTAGACTGTTACTTCCATTGGAAAAACAGAAGTGTTATATCCCTTTATCCCTAAGTACATTGGACTAAATTTGTCTTAATAGTTGCTTAGACGAAGTCATTTATATTCAGAAAAAAACATAGGGGAGTAACAATCTAAAGAAGTACCTACTTTTATATTGATCCTCAATTATTTATTAGGATTTTTCGACAGTAAACTGATTAAGTTTGTTCTTTAATATTAATCAGCATGGATAAGTAGAATCAACTAAAGCTTTTATAAATCCCGTCTCTTCTTGTTCCACCATTAAAATCTTTTCTAACACTAATATTTCTTTAGTAAATTTGTTTAAAAAAAATTATTTATAGACATAATATATCCTAAAGAAATTTAGCTAAATAATTATATTTGTAATATTTTCTGATTAAATTTACTTAAATCATATTATGTCCATAATATTTATTAATTAAATTGGCTAATCCAGGCATTATTTACAAATAATTTTGTTTTTTTTTCCTAGCTTTTTAAAATTCTTTTCACTATATTAATTCTAGCTACAAGTGAATGTGAATGTATACCTAGATATTAAGTTTTATAAAAAATAAAATACATACTATTACCATTCACTAATTTTGAAGGCTACATATTGAACTTTAAAAACGTTCAATTTTTTTAAATATTACATTTTATATATTTATATTATTCTCTCATTTATACATAAAACGGTTATAAATTATAATTATATATTACTTCCTTACCTATTTTTTTTTTTTTAATTGTTTTCAAAGAAGGAATTGCTTTTTATATTTATACAGGTATAATAATATTTTTTAGTTAGTTTTATATTGGTTATTTACATTTATAGATTCATATAAGTTATACCTAGTAGATTTATATGCACGGAGAAAGTATAATGAAATGTCTCAAATATTGAATTTAAGCTTAAATATAAATATTGATGAATTTATGAGTATATAGAGATTTTGATGAATCCATACTCTTAAATTAGAGACTTTAACGAATTCATGCTTGAATTATAGACCTTAACGAATTCATGCTTAAATTAGAGACCTCAACGAATTCATGCTTAAATTAGAGACCTTAATGAATCCATGCTTAAATTAGAGACTTTTACGAATCCATGCTTAAATTAGAGACTTTAACAAATAAATTCTAAAAATATAGACTTTAACGAATTCATCCTTAAATTAAATATTTTTATGAATCCATGCTTAAATTTAAGACTAATTAATCCATGCTTAAATGAAAGACTAACGAATCCATGCTTAAATTAGAGATTTCGACGAAAACATGCAAATTAGAGACTTTAACGAATCCATGGTCAAATTAAAGACTAACGAAACCATGCTTAAATTATAGACTTTAATGAATGCATGCTTAAATTAGAGATTCTGACAAATCCATGCTTAAATTAGAGATTTTAACGAATCCATGCTTAAATTAGAGACTTTAACGAATTCATCCTTAAATTAAATATTTTTATGAATCCATGCTTACATTAGAGATTATGACGAATCCATGTTTAAATTAGGGATTTTAATGAATGCATGCTTACATTAGAGATTTGGATGGACATATATATTTTATGGTCCCTACATCCTCAGAAACCACAAAAAGTGTTTTTTTTTAAATGTAATTTAAATTTTTATTTTTGAAGTCTATATTTTGTTTAAACGCGCATATATATAGCCTAGTCTATTTAACCAATTTTAAAGAAATTCTATCTGCCAACATGGTCAGAATAATCATACTTAAAAAATAAGAAAAATCATACCTGTAAAAAAAATAATAAGGGGGAAAATTTTTCAAATAACAAGGGGTCAATGTTCGATTCCCAACCGAGTATTAATATTTTTATGAAGCACATTAGTTGCAAATGACTCTTGTCGTGAGCAAATCTCTAAGATTGGTCCCTGTAATGGGTTCGTCAGGACTCACTAAATTTCCATGACAGCCACTCATCTATTTAGTTACCCACCCAAAATAATTACTTAATACGTAAATCCTTGTCTTATGTATTGTGAACCACAATGATGTTGTCCCCTTTACACACAGAAAGTATGGAGTTACTTTGTCTCAAAAGTTCTTTGGACTAAATATCACTTTGTTTTACTAGTAACTTAGAAAAATTAATTAATTATTAGTGGTTTACAAATGTAGGATGGGTAACTAAGTAAATTATTGCACATGACACCTAATTGAACCAAGTAAATCAGTATCGATCAAGACATTATTTATACATTAAATTTTGTTAAAAAAATTATAGTCCGTGCAAAAAAGTGTCTGACTAACATCAAGCTAGAATTTGATATATAATTAAATATGTTGGTNCCTAAGTACAAAATTAGTTAGCAGACTAATTATTAATTTGATAGTAGTTTGTCACTTTATAGGTTCGTTGGTCAAATCGAAGAGGTCACATTTTAAGTCACACACTACCATCAACTTGATAGGTCTACTAACTAATTTCGTTCTTAGGATCATTAAAATCACATTGTCCACGAAAATGGGTGGGACATGAACGCTCTCCAGTGGTTTGTTTTTTTAAAATGCCTAATGCCAAGCGATGTCCCGCAGACGAACTGAACCGACCACATATTCTTAAAAGGCACCGAAATATTTACTTATTCAAAAAATTCTAGCTTGATTTTAGTTGACACTTTTCAGCTCGCTATCTCCTGCACTATTATCAATAATTGTTAAATTTAATCATAAAATCCCTTATCAACTTAGACATATGTAGTATTAAAGAGAATGCGTTGACGAAGTCTAAAGAAAAGTACCTGTAGAAGAATCAAGTTTAAAAATGCCGTAACAGATATTTATCCCCGCCTTTTTTTTTTTTATTGCATGAAATCCTTTCACTAAGTCGCAACAGCTGAAGTTAAATCCATCTTTTATACTTAGCGGCTTTACGCCGATGCATTTACCGGTTTGTTAAGTATTAGACCCATTGTGTAATCATTATGTTCTAAAGTACCTGTTAATACATAAGGATTTATGAAAGTTTAAAAAGATTTAACGGATTTGATTTCAAATTAAATACACAAGATTAAAACATAATGTTTTCTACTTTTAGCACATCTACAATTTATAATATTTCTTATCAATTTTGCCATTAAAAAACCAAAAAAAAAAAAACCTTTTATTAAATTCTTAATATTAGTGTTGATTTGGCTGCTTTTTGTCTTTTTATTCATCAAAATCTTTGAAGCGATTACTAACCTTTTTTTAGGCATCCAACCGATTTTATATTAATTGCAGCACTAACTTCAGTTTTATTTGTAGCAACAAACTTCTATTGTATATGTTGTATACAATGTTTTAGATAGATGTTTCAGATTAACTTTTTTATTTTTTCGACTGATTTTATGATTGAACAAATTTGGTTTTATTAATTATTTTATTATTGGATAACACAACTAAAATTTAAATTGTAATAAGTGATAATGACATTACATTGGTTATGTGGCAGGAAAAGACATGAAGAAGAAGTAGTCCAGTGACTACACTTCCTTATCAGTAAATATAGTAAAATAATTACAGTAAAAAATAACTAAAATGATAAAATATGATAATGATAAAAAGTGGATTAATATTACTCATTAAAAAATTTATAAATAGATAATAAAATTTGATTTTTTAAAGTTATTTTAATCAGGTAACATAATACAAGGGACAAAGATATATTTTAAGATAAGAGATCTCTAGTCCAACTCCTCTTCAAACCACTTGGTGGGTTGCTTGGGATAAACTGAGAGGATAGGAGTTGTACAAGAGGATTAGGATGGTGGAATATGGATTAATAGTATATATTCTATATCAGGATACGGTTAGATTTCGGAATAAGGGGACATTCAAATGGAGAGTAAGGTTAGAAAAGTTTAATTTTAGTATAAATTTTAAATTAAGTTCTACATCTACAGCCATACATTTTTATATCTATTCAATAGTTTTTAAAATGTATTTACTGTTTTAATGGAGGAACAAATTTATTTTTAATTAAGATACTAAGTTGTTTACCTCTAAATCTGCCCTCCCTCCCTTTCCGGAACAATGCTAATACTGTTAGAACAATGTTTTAAGATTTTAGCTGGAATTTATAACTGTATAACCTGCGAGTATATGAAAGAGGTTACCTAACGTGATATAACGCTAAATACCTATAATTTTCTCACCGGCTTTCAAATAACCTTTAAAGATCTCCATCACGAAAACTTATATTAACTGTTATTGTCCTAACTTCATATTTATTATTATTATTATTTTTTTTTTTTTATTTAACAATAATCGTTTTTGATTCATTACATCTATTCATACGGTGTTATTTGTAATTTTGAACTTGTTTGCTTCCGAGTTTACTAAAGGTAACGGACGTCTTCAACAGAGCCAAGCCCGCGATAAGTTTGATTAGTAACCATAACATTACCTTCTCGGAGCAAATAATGTTTTTCAACTTATAAATTATTGTGCTTTCAATTTATAAGTTGAAAACATTATTTACTTCACCGGGACTTCGTGATATTGTACCATTAATGTCCTCCTTTACCCTAATTTTTTTGTTTTTTTTTTATCTTCTACAGCTCAGAAATTTGAATTTTGAATTCTTGTAATAATTTCGCACTCACACTAAACCAGTTTAAGTTTATAACTTGGTCCAATACTTCCTTCAATAGGACTTGTTCGGCAACAAAAATAATGTAAGCTGTCATTAAAATTACCACAAAAAACCACCTGTTGTTCGGCCGATCGACCAAGATATTGATTACGAACGCACAATTATGTCTTAAATCAGGCACTTCTTTAGATTGTTACTCCCCTTATAAAACAGAAAAGAGTAACTAAAAAAAGATGTACAGAATGTTCTTCTTTAGACTGTTACTTCCCTTATCAAAACAGAAGTGTGATATTCCTTTGTCCAAACTATATACATTGAACTAAACACTACTTCTTCTTAATAGTTACTTAGTCAGTCATTTTTATTCTAGGGAGTATCATTTTTATGATAGGGGAGTAACAATCTAAAAAAGTAACTGAAATCCCTTATCTAATAGACTCTGAAATAAGTTTTAAAAGAGGAATATGTCAAATGAAGCACACTTTTAACATTTATTTGTAAGTTATAGTACGAATGCCAGAGTGACCGTGTTGTCTCCTCCCATGATCTGTAAATATCCTTATGTAAATATTGTTAATAGTCCTTTTATTTGTTTTATTATTATTATTATTTATGTTATTGCTTATTATCTTTTATATTTAACTAGCCGTTAGGCCTGCGGTAACGGGCAGAATAATAAATATGGTTTAGAAAAAGAGCTGAGAGATAATTAGTTATAATTGAAATATATATTTAAAGAGATATTTACTGTTTAAATAGTAAGTTTTATGCAGTTATAGGTAATTAAAATTAAAACATTTAAAAAGGAAGTTTGTGCTACGATATTCGTTACATAGGTATAGCGCAAATGGTTTGGTATCGGGCTTACACCCAGTAGCCCCGGGTTCGATCCCCAGCTGATTTTGATTTTGAGAGTGACCGTGTGGCTTAAGTCACTTGTCACGACTCAATGAATCGTGAGGAACACCAGGTCATGAGTTCGATCCCACGTCACGATGCTCTGATTTACATCAATACTATTGACATTATACTTGTAATTACGGCGGTACAATGTACAAGAGGTATGATGTGTGAAGTGCCTGTAACTCTCTACCACGGGGATAGTAAAAAATGTGATAAATAATCCACTTAATTGCAAAGTTCCAATAAGTGGTTCGTCCTTGCCTACTATAAATACTAACTACTAACTATCACTATTGCTGTCGTAAACGAATAATGTTTTAATATCTTAAATCTCTTAAAATTAACACATGAACCAATATAACTTCGAATACAAGTTCTATAAGAGGTATAAGTCGTAACATGAGCAATTTTAAGTTTTATTTATAGAAAACAATTGCTAAGGTAATCAAGTTAATCACCTGTTTAACCTGCTAGCTTAATGAAGTCGGTGTTTTAATTATAAAGCCCTGACTATTAACTTGGTCCAAACACCTTCAATTAACTTGAAGCATTGAGTAATTACAAGCGGTACTTCGTGTTTAAGCGCATCACGCTAAGCGTCTTAGTACATTTCATTTATCATTGTTATTACGAGTGCGCAGTGCGCATCCCAATTTTATACTTCAGGTAAAATGTGCCGATTTGAAAAATAAGTACCAAAGTAATTGCTTATAAAACCAATTTAATGGAGCTAACCCGAGTAAACCCTAAGGTTAAATAATAAAAACTTTTTTTTTTAATTAGCTCCAAATCCGATCCTGTTCTATTCTTAATTAATTCGTTATTTTATTACCTATGAAAAAAAAAAAAAAAAAAAAAAATGCTGTGATAACGCATAATTAAGTTTGATTGGCGAATTGGAGAAATAAAATTTAGAGCAGTTTATGAAAAAAATATGGTCTGGTTTCAATTTTTGTCGGAGATACATTTATTTTATGTCTCGAAGACTATAGATTTTACTTTGAATTAGAATATAGGCGGCTTAGAATGTAGTTGAACTGACAGCTAAATTATCTGTACAATTTATGAATCCTTAAAAATAGAAAGCAATTTTTGTAGATTTTTACTTCCGAGCTTACCAAAGGTAACGGAAGCTGTGATCGTACTGAAGAACGAAAATATTTTGTGTCTTCGATTTAAAAAATTCCTGGACAGAAATCCGTTTCAGGTATCAGGGAACATTTTTGGTTCCGTGTCTGTCTGTCGCTAGTTTTGCGAACTAACATAATATCTTAACAAGTACACATCCGATTTTAATGTATTTTGAATAGTAGGTCAAAATTAGCCCATTGTTGGTTATATATATAAATTTGATTTATTTACACCAATACCTTTATATTTTTTAGACCCGGGTACCATAAAACGGATAAATCGACAAAAAGATCAGAATAAAATTATTTGCTATCAACACAACTTTTCTGTTTACTGCGTAGGTAATAGTAGGTATACTGCGTAGATAATAATATACTACGAAGGTAATAATATAATACGTAGCTAATAATATACTACGAAGGTAATAATATAATACGTAGTTAATAATATATACTACGTAGCTAATAATATACTACGAAGGTAATAATATACTATACGTAGCTAATAATATACAACGTAGCTATTAATATACTATACTTAGCTAATAATATACTATACTTAGCTAATAATATACTATACTTAGCTAATAATATACTATACTTAGCTAATAATATACTATACGTAGCTAATAATATACTATACGTAGCTAATAATATACTATACGTAGCTAATAATAGTAAAGAAGAAAACGAATTGTACATTTACATAACTACTGAATTAGCTGTAACTGTTATGTTGCTGAATTAATAGCTTTTTTCTAAAAAAAAAAACTTGCAGAACAATTCTTCAAAAAAAAGTTTTTGATAAATTATTGTAACGTTTGACAACTGACAATGATTAATGGATTGGCTGACAATCCAATGTGAAATTGTCAATCAAATGATTGAAAAGTATTGAATAGACTGTGTAATAGAACAATCGTACAGAATAAGTCCATTACGTACTAAGTTGTACGAATGCATTAACCTCGAGAATTGTTGATTTGTTTTTGTTATCTTTTTGTTCTGTAGTACACGATGAGGTATTTAATTCGGTTTGTCTTTTGTCTAGTTTGTGCTTTAGACAGACAATCTTATTATTTTTTATTTTAATTTGCACGTTTCGTATTTGTTTTAATATAGATGTTAAAATAATATTGTCGTGGCTTAATAATTATTATTTATGCTGATACATAATTGTTTACCTCTTTTTATGTTTAATAATTCTGTTAATAAATTAATGATCATTAATCAATAATTAATGTTTTCATAAACTGTAAAATAAAATGTTAAATGTTTATGTACAGGTATAGCTTTTTCCTTTTATTGATTTGATTAATAGGGTAGATCAATATAAACAGTTTTTCTTCATAAACCCAACATTTTTTTTTTTATATTTATTTTTTGAAATACATTTCATTGCAATACGATGAAGTTATGTGCCACACTAATTGGGAGAAGTTTTTTTTTTGGAAAATGATTTTCCAATATTATTTAGGTATATTTTTTTTCTATCCAAGAATACGCAGATTTACTCGTTTCCTCTTAGTAACTAAAACATAATAGCATTGCATATTGCATATGCAATAAAATATATCTTATTTTAATAGGCTAATTAATAAATTAATGAATTAATAAATTCAAAATAAGTTAATTCTATTGAGTTTTTGTGGATCTTATTCACAATGGATAAAACTTACTTAGTTCAAATAAGCTGATCAACTTAGCTCTTTTAGCTGAACAATTTAGCTCGACATCACAGATGAGGTCATTGTCGCTTATAATAATAGGTAATAGGCAAATTTGTATTTTATATTATTATTATAACACGTTTTATTTTATGTTAATTTACAGATTTTTTTTATGACATACCTACATTAATTTTTATATAACCTTCGTTTCAATACAGCGGCTTTTGGCCAAAATATATAAATTTTACTATCTTAAAATCGATGGGGTATGGGGGCTTAATAGATATTTAAACAAAAATAGTTTTTTATTAGACTTATTCTTCTAGCCATCAACTTATTCTATGACTGTTTCAAAAATTGCCGATTAGGGCTTTTTTTAAAAATGTTTATTGACTTTATAAGCACCGCAAAATCTCTATCCGAACAAATAACGGATTAAGAAAAAAAAAGAAATATCAGTGACTGCGCGTGTGCGACATTACCCGGTAGTTTAGAGAGAAAAAAACTATAAATAGAACACCTGCGCATGTGTCACATTATCGTTCTTCTTTCAAGGTGTCGTGGAGCACAAACAAAAACTTTTTTTGTCGGAACTTATCTAAAGTGCGAAAGGCTTACTTTAATAAAAAAAACTATTTTGTGTTGAGCGCATGCGTAGAAGTGAAGGTCCTCTAAGATGTTACATGGAATAAAAGAAAAGGAAATAGTCATAAATCACTTTCACCCTAGGGTTAGTGTATTTAGGAGCTTTGTGTTTCACCTGTAAAGGGTTACGGACTCTGTAATAAAACAACTTTCAACATCTTTTATTTATTTTCCTGTTTGTATATCATTTACAAAAGAAATGTTACTGAAACTATCATATAATAAAGCCAAGATCAGTTGTTCTTGTTCATCTTTTCTAGAATGAACCTTTATAAGTTCTTTAACGAAAGACTCATCTAAAGATGAACTTGATCGTTTTAGTTCTTTAATGAACGATTCTCATCTTGATCCAACGTTTTCAAGCTTATTAATGAACGATTAAGCCTCGTCCAGACTGCCAAACCGAACAGAGGAAGCAAGCCGAGCATTGGACTCTGCGCATGCCCAGTTTGAGATGCGCAGGCGCACTTCAGACTGGGCATGCGCACTTCAGTCTGGGCATGCGCAGAGACCAATGCTCGGCTCGTTTCCTCTGTTCGGTTCGGCAGTCTGGACAAGGTTTTAAAATTAACCTTAAATTTCAATATTGAATTGCTCTTTGAATAAACCCTATAATTCTTTAATGAACGTTTAAGTGATTTACAAATAGGTCAATAAAACTAATCTGTTGTTCTAAATTCCTAAATTTAATTTAAAGTTCGTTCGTCGTTCTTTCCTTCACGCATGGTCATCTGATGAACGGGGTTACAAACGAACGAGTCTCAAAAGAATCGATATAATATATTAATTTTTGAGCTTATTTATGGGTTTTATTTGGAAATCTTTATTTATTGGGTTTCATTTAATTTAATTTCCTCAACTTTGAAACAGCATATTCTTTTCATTATTAGATAATTGTTTTGTAACTATATATTAATATTATTATTATTATTACGTACTNCTAGTTTCAATACTGATACTAGTGATACTAGTTTCAATACTGATACTAGTGATACTAGTTTCAATACTGATACTAGTGATACTAGTTTCAATACTGATACTAGTGATACTAGTTTCAATACTGATACTAGTGATACTAGTTTCAATACTGATACTAGTGATACTAGTTTCAATACTGATACTAGTGATACTAGTTTCAATACTGATACTAGTGATACTAGTTTCAATACTGATACTAGTGATACTAGTTTCAATACTGATACTAGTGATACTAGTTTCAATACTGATACTAGTGATACTAGTTTCAATACTGATACTAGTGATACTAGTTTCAATACTGATACTAGTGATACTAGTTTCAATACTGATACTAGTGATACTAGTTTCAATACTGATACTAGTGATACTAGTTTCAATACTGATACTAGTGATACTAGTTTCAATACTGATACTAGTGATACTAGTTTCAATACTGATACTAGTGATACTAGTTTCAATACTGATACTAGTGATACTAGTTTCAATACTGATACTAGTGATACTAGTTTCAATACTGATACTAGTGATACTAGTTTCAATACTGATACTAGTGATACTAGTTTCAATACTGATACTAGTGATACTAGTTTCAATACTGATACTAGTGATACTAGTTTCAATACTGATACTAGTGATACTAGTTTCAATACTGATACTAGTGATACTAGTTTCAATACTGATACTAGTGATACTAGTTTCAATACTGATACTAGTGATACTAGTTTCAATACTGATACTAGTGATACTAGTTTCAATACTGATACTAGTGATACTAGTTTCAATACTGATACTAGTGATACTAGTTTCAATACTGATACTAGTGATACTAGTTTCAATACTGATACTAGTGATACTAGTTTCAATACTGATACTAGTGATACTAGTTTCAATACTGATACTAGTGATACTAGTTTCAATACTGATACTAGTGATACTAGTTTCAATACTGATACTAGTGATACTAGTTTCAATACTGATACTAGTGATACTAGTTTCAATACTGATACTAGTGATACTAGTTTCAATACTGATACTAGTGATACTAGTTTCAATACTGATACTAGTGATACTAGTTTCAATACTGATACTAGTGATACTAGTTTCAATACTGATACTAGTGATACTAGTTTCAATACTGATACTAGTGATACTAGTTTCAATACTGATACTAGTGATACTAGTTTCAATACTGATACTAGTGATACTAGTTTCAATACTGATACTAGTGATACTAGTTTCAATACTGATACTAGTGATACTAGTTTCAATACTGATACTAGTGATACTAGTTTCAATACTGATACTAGTGATACTAGTTTCAATACTGATACTAGTGATACTAGTTTCAATACTGATACTAGTGATACTAGTTTCAATACTGATACTAGTGATACTAGTTTCAATACTGATACTAGTGATACTAGTTTCAATACTGATACTAGTGATACTAGTTTCAATACTGATACTAGTGATACTAGTTTCAATACTGATACTAGTGATACTAGTTTCAATACTGATACTAGTGATACTAGTTTCAATACTGATACTAGTGATACTAGTTTCAATACTGATACTAGTGATACTAGTTTCAATACTGATACTAGTGATACTAGTTTCAATACTGATACTAGTGATACTAGTTTCAATACTGATACTAGTGATACTAGTTTCAATACTGATACTAGTGATACTAGTTTCAATACTGATACTAGTGATACTAGTTTCAATACTGATACTAGTGATACTAGTTTCAATACTGATACTAGTGATACTAGTTTCAATACTGATACTAGTGATACTAGTTTCAATACTGATACTAGTGATACTAGTTTCAATACTGATACTAGTTTCACTACTGGCACTTGTTTCACTAGTGATACTAGTTTCACTAGTGATACTAGCATCACTGATTTCAGTGACATTAACATGATTTACTGATTTCGCAGTGGTACTAGTTTCTCTAGTGATATACTAGTTTCACTACTGGTACTAGTTTCACTAGTGATATAATAGTTTCACTACTGGTACTTATTTTATGAATTTTATGTGATCATAATGCTTTTGTATGAGATAGATAATGTTCTTTTTCTATTTGATAATTTTACTCTTGTATTTGATAATACTATGTGATCATATTGCTCTTTTGTTACCACATTGTTCTTGAATATGATCATATTGCACTTGTATTGTGATCATATTGCTCTTTTGTTACCACATTATTCTTGAATATGATCATATTGCTCTTGTATTGTGATCTCATTGATCTGTATTTGATAATAATATGTGATTATATTGTTCTCATACTAAAGAAATATGATATGATAACATACAAGAGTGGTATAATAAAATACAAGAACAATGTATGTGATCATATTGTGTTGTATTTGATAATACTACTCTTGTATTTGATAATAATATGTGATCATTTTGTTCTCATAATAAAGAAATATGATATGATAACATACAAGAGTGGTATAATCAAATACAAGAACAATGTATGTGATCATATTGTGTTGTATTTGATAATACTGCTCATATATGTATATGTGATCTGGATCATGTTGTACTTTTGTGAGTTTTGTGTGATCTTTTTGTTCTTGTATGCTATAATATTGCTCATTTATGTGATCATATTGCTGTTGTATTTGATAGTTCTACTCNCTTATATGTATATGTGATCTGGATCATGTTGTACTTTTGTGAGTTTTGTGTGATCTTTTTGTTCTTGTTTGCGGTAATATTGTTCATTTATGTGATCATATTGCTTTTGTATTTGATAGTTCTACTCTTGCGTTGTGTTCATATTGAATGAATTGACCTGTCTACGTTTTTTAATCGATTACGGTTCTAATCTTAAATTACAATCATAGACAATATAATTTAACTGCAATCTCAGTTACTTGTTATCTTATAGAAGTACTCAGCAGAATGTTAGTCACGTTTCTTGCTAAAAAGGAGAAAGAAATAGGCCTGCTGGTTTTATAAGATATGATTGGTTGTAATGTCAGTATTGGGTTAGTTTATCTTACACGTGATTCGTTGCGACACTTGAGGTAAAATCAAGTGCTCAGCCAATCACGAATTAGAGTGGGTCCTGTTGAGTTTCACGTTCAAACGAACTTTTGAGTCCTTTCTAAAATAAAATAAACACTTTCAGCTTTTTGTATAAACTTTTACTTACTATCTTATAGACAGTATTAAAGACAAATTCTTTCGAGTAAGGTAAATTAAAGAGAGTATTAAAGAGAAATTCTATAAATGTAAATTAAAACAATGAAAAATAATAATATGACATAATGTGTTGTCTTCACTTGTTTAGGTCCTTAGGTAAAACCCAGAACCGTTAAAATTTCCTGTGTGCCTCTGTCTAATTCACCATTATATCCAAACACAAATTCATAACAAAAATTTGAAACTTCACAATATATGTGCTCAACAACGCAGTAAATATAATACGGAATCCCCAAAAATAGATTAATTTAATTGCTTTTGAACGTCATTGTAATAAAATAAATAATTTAAAAGTTATTGCTGAAATTCACTTTTAAATAGTCGCCATTTTGAAACGACCGTGTCAATTATGGTTAATGAACTTGTGCTATTTGTTAAATTGCCTACAGACCTCTTTTAAATGAGCTTAAATGAAGTACTTATCAACTTAATTTTTACACTTAATTGGCTTATATTTGGTGGGAATGGCTAAAGTAAGATATTCAGCAACACTAATTTTAACCTCACTCTAATTCTATTGTGTTTTAAGACCCGCATACACAGTGTTACCTTTTGTTAAGTTAAGAAGGATCTAAATAAAGATCTAGTCAAATTATATTGTAAAATTGTTTTGTCTTCTTTTTTTCTGCATTCGATTATCGCTTTTAATATTTCACTGAGTTACGGTGATGTTTTGTGTTCTTCAGTAAAAAATTAGTTAGTTTAACTATAATGGGTAAATATTATAAAATTAGTATACCTTTTGTTAAGTTAATAATAATCTAAATAAAGATCTAGACAAATTATCGGCTAGACTATACAGTTTTTTTTTTACAATTTTCCACTAAGACAAGGTGATGTTTTATGTTCTTAAGTATAAAATTAGTTAGTTTTAAAACCCGCACACACAGTGTTACCTTTTGTTAAGTTAACAATAATCTAAATAAAGATCTAGACAAATTATCGACTAGACTCTACAGTTTTGTCTTTTTTTTATTTTTTTATTTTTATTTCGATTATCGCTTTTAATTTTTCACTAAGACAAGGTGATGTTTCATGTTCTTAAGTATAAAATTAGTTAGTTCAACTATAATGGGTGGATATTATAGAATTATTACATAGAGTACATTCTTCTTCGATATTAGTTAGACATGCTCATGTATATGAAAGCTTCTGGACATAAAGAAGAAGAAAACAAAAGGAAATAAGAAATGACAGCTGAATAAAAAAACCAAAAAAATAATCAGTTTTATAGCGGATATTGTTGATTTTAGAATGCGGAGAGTGAGTTTTGAATCGACGGATTTTTTTTATTTTTTTATTTTTTATATAGTTTTATTGGTTGACGATTTCTTTGCTGTTAAGCGCAGAGTCGTGACTTAGAGAAAGGCTTTAACTCGGTATCCCCAGGGACGAAGTCGTGAGAAAACAAAACAATAACGCCTCGAACCAACAACTTACACGCTTCTTATATCGTGTAATACTCTACCTGTATAACTATCAGCAACGCGAAAAAAAGAACTAAAAAACAAAAAACAAAACAAATAAGACTAAAGCAAATTAATATAAATTCGAAGGTGAAATAGAAATTTAGAAATGATAAATTGCTAAACGAGAAAATTGCTATTGGTGTTAAAGAAGAAATAAATCATGTGATAAACTAACAGTTTTTTAAGTTAGCCAATTTAAAAAGATTAATACCAGATGAATTTTACTGTGGTATTTTCAATTCTGCAACTTTGTTTTTTTCTTCGAAATGTATTTTTATAATCAGCATTTTCTTGGACAAAATATACCTTTGGACGCTTTGATTTCGAAAACTGGGTTTTGCTTCCGATTGAAGGTTCCGCCATGGCATTGTGCGATAATTCTGAAGAACGAATGTCTCCAAATTAAGAAATTTCTAGACAGAGATCCGTTTTAGACGTCAGGGAACATTTTTGGTCTGAAGATAATACGTCCATCACCATTTTTGGGCCATAATCTTAAAAACTACTCAGATTTTGTTTGAAAGTAGGTCAGAATTAGCCCATTATTGGTCCCATATTAATTATTAGCTTTCAAAAAAGAAAAATCCTTCACAGGTCTATAAATCCTTCAGATAGCATAAATAAAAATTAAAATCTTTTCATACTTTTACTTAGGTGCGGTATTACAACCCCCTCCTTGGGTAATATTCAAGTTAAAAATAAGTAATTAAAATATAATTACTTAAAAAATGCATACATAATATACCTTTAAGCTACCTTATTTTCCGTGACACTGCTTGCCACTCAGCGTCTTAGTGATAGAGCGATTAGTGCCATGACATCTACTGTACATACGACGACACTCGGTGACACTAATATCGCGGCATTGAATGTCGCGACATTAGAGTCATCGTGTGAACGAGGCTTTACACTATACAAAACAAGTGAAGATTACGAAGAAGTAGATCAAGCAGTTTTGCAATGGATGAAAATGGTGTGAGATAAAAATCTTCAGGAGGTCTTTTTTCCTTTTCTTAAAAAAAAATTATATTTAACGAATTTTCTATACAGCGAATTTTTTTCTGGAACCATCAATTTCGATGTACATATTTTTATTTTTTTTTATTTTTCCAACTGTTAATCTTTAGGTAATATATAAATATCTAAAATGAACGTATGAGTATTTATTATTTAAAGCACAACTATATTTAAACTTCATTTTTTTTTTTTAAAAAAAAGCTCTTAATCTTAGTCACGAAAAATACGAAAAAATTGTCAATGTATAACTGAAGAACTAACAACGAAGAAAAACGAAGCTTGTTTACGGTTAATATATTTGAATGGGTTTTCGTGAGGCAATTTCCTTGGCTAACAAGGCCGGCAGAATATCGTAGCGAATAAATAAACTCCCTATAACAGGTAAATAGGGAATTGTTCGGACGAGTAACGGGAATAACGGGGAAAACGTTTCGGAAACCTTATAACTACCTTCTTCATGGATTAAAAACTTTTTGANTTAGGTACAATATTTCAAACCCTTTTTGGATCATTTTCAAGCAAAAGATAAATAATTTGTGTATATTTAATTACAAAGTTCATACATAATTATACAAGTTTATACAGAACTTTAAGAAGCATAATTGTAACATCTAAATTCTACCTTTTTGCCTTATAAGTTATAAATACGTTATATATTTAATTCAAAAACAAAAGAAAAACATTTTCTTAAATCTTTGAATAACTCAACCCTTATAATACATTTAAATTCTTTAACTCCTAATCATTCTTTGCAATTTATTAAAATGAGTGCTACCAACAAGACAACATTTTACAATTAATAATAATCATGGTCAGATTTGATAATTTCTTATCAAATTTAATAGTTTGGTAACTTACACATCATTGGAATACCTTTTCATCTTCTGTTTAATCAATTTAATTAATAAATGAAATTTTTTCATTATTTACACTATACAAATCAAATGGAGAAGACACTTCTTCGTCTTCTCGTCAGAGGCAGTTCTGCAATAAAAAA
>KZ651403.1:115365-136347 GCA_001010745.2 Gerris buenoi
ATATATATATTACTTTTACTTGCAAGAAACAAGTTATAAAGTTAAACAAATAATTGTAACCTGTTGTTTAAGGTCAATTTTTTTTGAAAAATCTTGCTTTATACCGTGTAATAATATAGTGTTTTACTAATAAGTTTTGTTAGGGCTTAAAATATTTGTCGTAAAATATGATCCTTTTCAAGTAAACATGACTCATAAAAACCCTTTTGTAATTATAAAACGTGTATTGTTGTTTTAAAAATGTATTATTTCTTTTAGGGTCTTTAAGTATTACCTTAGAACCTTATAATTTTCTTCATTTGTCTGTCTTTCTGTTTGTCTGAAGATTGTTAACGCTCCTATATCTCAGATTTTTTATGTTGGTTACTACTTCAAACTTTGAAACTTTACATTTATGTTATTTGTAATAAATCCAAACACAGGAAAACTTAAGGAAACCACCTACAAATCATTCTTCAAAAACAAGAAGCTAAAATTTAGGGGCTTGAAATTTTGGCTAACGAAAATTAACACCCCACATGAATGTTAATTATAAGGGTTGGACGACCTCTTGGTTTCATTTTTGTACCCATTCATCTTTGGCTTGTCTCCTTAAAAAATAGTCTACCAATAAGTGTGGCACATAGATTCCTCGCGTCCTATTTCATATACTTTGATGATTTTTATGCTTTTACAACCAATTTCTGTCAAATTTATTTAAGTTCCCTTTTTTTTATAAATCTATCAATACTGCTTTCATTTTTTTTCATGAACCCATTTAGCTAAATTTAAAGAGCGCAGATGTTTGCAATCTGCCTGATAATTTTGACAATTATATGCAAATTTAATAAAAAATCAGATGAGTACTTTTGGAGATATAGGTGTAAATAAATGTATATTTGTGCGCATGTGGAAGAGAAACAAATAAGCGCAGAAGGTTGACACTTATATGGAATATAATTTTATGATCTATAATCTATACAATTCACAATTTAATTAAAACAGGATGAATAGTTTTAAGAAATTTTGGTTCGCAAAAATTGAGTGACAGTCTGACAGACAGACCCGGAATCAAAAATTTTCCCTGATGTCTGAAACAAATATCTGTATTGGAATGTTTGAAATCGGAGACACCAAAACAAAAAAAAAATTTGTTTCTCCAGAACGATCACATAACTTCTGTTACCTTTGGTCAGCTCAATAAATATAAATCTTTTCATAAATATTCAATATATATTGGAATGGAAAGGATTAAATGTTAAATATAGGAAAAGATACAAAAATAAGATAATATTTACCTAACTAATGGACTAGCAGCAAAAAAATTATCGTTTACAGCTAGAAATAAAGTTATAAGGAATATATAATTTTATTTATGTTCTATACTGTTTATCAGAGTCAAATTACAGTGATGTTAAAAATTTAAATTCGTATAATGCAACTCTATAATATTAATCAAGAACCAATCTCTTATTTATTAATGTCAAACCTACTCTAACTATAATTCTTTAAGGAATAAATATTCGTGTAATCGCTAGCACACACACAAATATATATATGTGTGTTTTATCCAGTTTTTTTGGTCTTATTATTCATGTGTAAAGATGGGGTTCAGGGGGACATGAAATACTGACATTTTCTACAAACTCCCAGCCTCCTTACCTTGACATTTCTAAAAAAAAGAGCTGAAAATCATCTTATTTTCAAAGGTCTCCAGTCTAAGAAGAATAATATATATATATATAGACNTTTTAAATTCAATACAAAAGTTTATTTATATTGAAGTATAATTTTAACGATTATAACAGTTATTTCTAGTATGATCTCATAGTTTACAAAATAAATGATAGCGTAATTTAATTTGTATTCATACATTCTCTTTTGATTTTTTTTTTGTGTTAGAAAGTTGAAATTTTTAAAAGTGCATAAGGACATGATGTCAGTACATGATTATATTATTATTATAGAGAGAAAAAAAATTGGTGATTACATCATAAAAAGTAATCTAATTTTAATATCTATTATAATCTTTCGTTTAAGTGACCTTTTACTGTCTCGAATGCTTATTACAAAATTTAAGATATAGTATAACTTTTAGATTTTGCTGGATTTAAATTTTAAATTTTACCTCTAAATTTGGGGTATCCCCCCCTCCCTTTCAATCATCTTAAATTACATTTCTTAACATTTTTTACAGTATATAACGTATATAGATTGGTAGGTACTTCATTAGATTGTTACTCCCCTATGTATTTTTTAAAATATGTGACTTTATCTAAATAACTATTAAGAAAAAGGAATATTTAATCTAATATACTTTAGGACAAAGGAATAGCACTCTTCTGTGTTGTTAAGGGAAGTAAAAGTCTAAAGAAGAACATTTGGTACACCTTCTTTAGATTGTTACTCCCCTCTTATTTTATATGGTGTGTAACATTCTAAAGAAATGCCTATAGATTAGTTAAGAAAAAAATGATTATTTATGTATAAATTGTCAAGGAAATAAGTGACGTTAAGTAGTTTTAACAAAGTGAAGGTCACGTCTATTAATACTAATATATCCGGGTTCCAGTATCAGAGAGGTAAATTTAACATTTTACTCCAAATGATGACACTTTTTGAGAATGTGCTAAATTACATAACCTTTTAAAAGGTTACAAAACATCGTTTTAAAACTGTGTTCTCTAACTGTATGCAACAACTGCATATAATATTTATATAATATATGTGTGAGCGATATATACATATATATAAATTGATACATCCTTTTATTACCAAATTATAAATATAAATTACATTAATTTACCAGCTGGCAAATCGTGGAGAATTATAATATATATATAAATATAATATGGTATGGCGACCTCTATATGTATACGTGGTGTATGATACAATTGTTTATAAAAATTGTCGTCTGTTTTACGGTCTATGAATTTTTAACCCATCTTGATTCTACATTCACTTCTATTAGTTTTTAATTACAAAAAATAATAATTAACTTGTCTCTGTGTTTGTCTTTTAATTAATTATTTTGTTTCCATGCTGAACAACAATATAGGAACCTATGGGATCCTTGTAAAGAACGAAAAAAAATTGTCACCGATTTCAAAAACACCAAGACAGAAACCTGTTTGAGACATCTGAAGATATTGTTGGTTTCGCGTCTGTCTGTCGAAATGTTTTCCAAAATCCAAACAATTTATAACTACTTTATAAGTATTTAAATGTTGCTAAAATTTGTTTTTTGATTTTATGGATGTACTCGAGATTTCAAATAAAATAAATTTTAAACAATTCTTAAAACACTAGTGTCCCCCATTGCTACCTCGAGGTTTCGTAAAAAAATTCAAACGACATACAGACAGACAAACACGAGATCGAAAATGATATTTGATATTTGATATTCGAAACAGGTATCTGTTTAGGAATTTTTCATTTCGATGACATTATCTGTACATAATGCGCTATGTGATAATGAGAGTAATTAGGTCTATTTATTAACGTTTTTTGATTGCATTCACTAACCAAACTTTGTTTTATATCAGAATAATTAATTTTATTATTTTTTTAGAGTACTATATAATATATTATAGTTATAATCCATTTTAAGATATCCATTTTTAATGAAAATAATGTCACTTTAAATACCAATAAATCATATAACCACATTTCAAAAATATTAAAATCCTTATTAAAATATTAAAATAAAAGTTTTTCCTAAGTCCTACAAAATCGTTCTCACAAAGTTAACTTTAATATCATTCAAAATTTATTTTAAATTTTGAATTTAATTGTTTGTTTGTTACAATTAAGTTTGTTAAAATTTTACAGCTTTTTTATATACATGGATTTTAATTGGCAAAAACATAAATGATAGGTTTTAAAAACATCTTGCGTCGTACATCTCTGTCAGAATTTAAATATGTATTCTGAATTATGACTTTAACAAGACTACATGAATTATTTATACAGCTAGAGAGGGTTTAATGCTTTGTAAAACTGCATATCGCGGTCCTGCAGCGTATCGTATTCTCGTTTTTAAATTGTATATTTATCTAGGGTTTTCAGTCCTTATAATTATAATTATTTTTATTTTTATTTTATTTATTACTTGTTTTATGTTGTTTCTTTTCTAATATATTTTATTATTTTGTCTGTTGTAGGTAAGAACTAATTTTGATGATTTTGTGTAAGATGTCTGGCATAAATTTATAGCACATGCAATGTTTATTAAGTAAGTCACATATTTATTTATTCTTTTATTTCTAAAAGGCTTTCTTCGTTAAACTTTTTATTTATACTATTGGGTTGAAAGGAGACGTAAGCGATCACGTACTTTAGTAATTTTTTTGCTTTTATAAGACATTATTTTCTAATTTATTTAAATGTTTTTCCCGCATTTTTAATTTTTACATAAATTAAAGTATCAATTAAGCAAATGTTAAAGAGCGCAGACGGTTGAAATTAATCTGGGGGCTATCTGCGGGCTACTTTCGACAAACCACCCAAATTTCATAAAAAATCAGATGAGTATACTTTTGAAGATATAGGTGTAAATAAATGTATGTTTGTGCGCATGTTAAAGAGAAAAAAAGGGCGCAGAAGGATTAAAACTTATGTGGGACTAATAATGGGCTAATTGTGACCTACAATACAAATTTCATTAAAATTGGACGTGCTGTTTTTAAGATACGTTGGTTCGAAAAAATTGAGTGACAGACAGACACTGAACCAAAAATGTTCCCTGATGTCTAAAACTGATTTGTGCCAGAACAGGTTGGGATTTTTTAAATTGGAGACACAAAAAATATTGGTTTTCTCTCTTGGTCTTCGCTCCAGAATCATTAGATTATAGCTTCCTAATTAGGGCTTGATATTAATTTCAACTACTTTTAAATCTATTGAATAAACCGATATAGATTTGTTCAAATTAGAATATATTCGATTTATTTTGTTTAAATGCTTAAAATAATAGATGTGTTTACTTAACTCCAGCTTGTGTAATTATTAATTAGGTCTCTTTCATCATACAAAAGTTTAACTAAAAAAACAAACTTATTGTATCTTTTTTTTTAAATCAATATACAATATATATTAAATTGTATTAATCGTAAAAGGTAATGTCTTGTAATAATTGGCGTGCGTTTGTAAGTTTTTTTTTCAAGTTGGTTGATTGTGTTGGCGGTCTGTCTGTATGAGAGTAGGCAGTACTTCAAGGTAAGGGTGTCGGCCGAAGTCCCCAGCTGGGTGTTTTTTTCTTAAGATCCGTTGTAAGGCGAAGTTAACAAAGCATTCAAGCGTAGGGTAGGGTTAAAAAGGCCATCAGGAGGTTACGAGATATGAACCAGAACTTTTTGTTTTCCCAAACCACGCCCCTAAAAGTCCTGAAGTTTCACTTGGGTCTGAGTCACTTTACCTTTACCAAGAGGTCTTGACCTTCAGGTCCTAAGAAATAGAACTGCCACGCAGATACAGAACCTATAAATAAAATATATTGCTAACGAACCGATTTGAAAGTAAAAAAACTAAAATACATATACATACATAAACAGCGACAACAGATATGAAAAATAAATATGGTTACAACAAAGAGAAAAAGTCAGATAATAATACATGGCTTTTACTTTTCTTAAGCAGAAATATATAATTTAATGTTATGTGTAGGATGGGTAGTATTGTGAGTTTTAAAGCCTGTGGATCATAATTTGAATCACAGCTCGATTTGAAGCTATCGTAAATATCATGGTTTTTTTCTTTGAGTCAATCTCTTTTTGGACACGATGAGTAACATCTCTTTTTGAGAGAGTTTGTATGAGTTAACATCACAATAAGTAACATCTCTTATAGAGAGGGTTTCAGTAAGTCACTATCATGATGATTAACGTATTTATTTGAATTTAAATCAAATTATAATTACTATTTACAAAGGGAGACAGTCAGAGAAAAATAGACTTCAGCGCCGGGATTCGAACCAGGGACCTCCCCCTCATTTCCAGTGTGCGGGTGCTCTAGCCAGTGTTTGGGTATTTATTTGAGAAAGAGTTGCTTTCAGTCAACATCACGATGAGCAACGTGTCTTTTCGATAGAGTTTCTTTGAGTTATCATTACAATGATAAACGTCTCATTTTAAGAGAGTATATCTTTGAATCGACATCACGATAATATTAATGTATCTTTTTGACAGTTTGTTTGGTTCAACATCACGATTAGTAACTCTCTTTTTGTCAAAGTTTATTTGGTTCAACATCACGATTAGTAACTCTCTTTTTGACAGAGTTTCTTTGGTTCAACATCACGATTAGTAACTCTCTTTTTGACAGAGTTTCTTTGGTTCAACATTACGATGATTAATGTTTCTTTTCGAGAGGGTTTCGTTAAGTCAACATCATGATGATAATCTCTCTATATGAGAGGTTTTCTGTGAGTCAATATCAAGATTTTAACGTCTCTTTTTAAGAGAGTTTTCTTTGAATCAAAATCACGATTATTAACGTCTCTCTTTTTGAGAGAGTTTCATTGAGCCAACATCACGATGACCACCACCTCCCTCAGTTTGAGTTATCATGATGATGAAGTATTGACCACGCATAACAACTTTAGGATAGAATGAAAGTGAAGTTTAACTCAGTTAAGTTGCTTTCTAGTTTATTTCATACCTCTACACCAGATTATTAAAACTCAACGATAAACGATTTTATTCTGATACCATACTAAAGTTTCATAAATCAATAAAAATTGACATAGCAATTTCAATTCCTAGAAAGGACAGAGATATTTTATATAATAGTGATTGTGCTTATACATACTTAAAAAGTTTAATTTATCTGTTACCTGTGCATCTAGTGTGACCTTGTAATCGATCAGTACTGAGGAAAAAATAAAAGAAATAATGTGTGTATAGGAAACTGATATAGTTCCTTCATATGAGACATGTTCCACACTAGTGGTTGCACCGTTACTTGAGTGATAAACGCCCACAAGAGTGTCCTGCTATGGCCTTGCTCCTGATGTACAAAAAATAATAGATTTATTAAAATATATTATTATCATGACATTTAATAATAATACAGGAAATAAATGAATTCTATTTTTTTCTATCGAACAGATGGTACATATTTAGTGTACTTTCAATAAGGAAGAACTAATAAATTATTTTTTAATGACAAATATGCTTTTGAAGTTTGTAACTGTCGTATCAAAAATATAAGTAAGACAATGATATAGAGATAAATCAAATAGGGAATTAAGCATAATAAATCTACTGCAAAACAATGAAATGTATCGTTCTTTTTTAGTGAAACTTCTTTATAGGCGTGGTAGAGTAAATTGTCTGGAAACCAAATTGCATATTGGAAAGTTTGTGATTCGAGACTCGTCTAAGTGATGGATTTACCTGTAAAAATCTTTAACTTGGAGGAGCATCGAACCACCGACCTCTGATTCACAAGGCATAATTACTAACCATTGCACCGCTGAAGTAGATGGTTTTTTCAATATACAGAATTAGCACACAAGCGTAATGTTATATACATTTTAATAATATAACATATATAAATGTTGTTTTCATGGTTTTTTCTTCATTATTCGCTAAAGGTTATGCATTTTTTTTTTTCTTTTTCAATTAAAGTCCACATAACCATTTCTTAATCCTGAAATAATAAAATTGTCAACGAATGCAAAGAGAGCAATGCATAAATTAACTATTTCTAGAACTTAAGTTTTTGATGATACCAAATTTCATAATTATGTGTTTTTAGACATCAACGGATTTCTTTATGTGTGTCTGTCGGTCTGTCAATTTGTCAGTCTGTTTAAAATGTTTGCGACCCAACATATTATGCTGAAACTACTCGTACAATTTTAATATGGATGGTAGGTCATAATTAGTCCATTTTAGGAACCATATAAGTTTCGACCTTCTGCGCTCATCGGTTTCTCTTCCAAATATATCTTTAAAAGAACCCATCTCATTATCTAAGACATTTATATGGATATTTGAATGTAGTCCTCAGATGGTCCTATAATAACTTTTAACCATCTGCTCTCTCAAATAATAAATCATTTTGCTACATTGATTCTCACTTTTATATATGTATAAAAAATTAAAATTATTTTTTTATGGATTTAACAAGGGGACGGCATATGGCAGTGTAAATAAATTAAACCAAAAATTACTTGTAAGACCATTCATAGCATCGTAAAAGTAAGCGATTATGGATAAATGAAAACTATGTGCCTCGACTAATTAGCAGATTATTTTTAATTAGTTTATTTTTTCTTTAATATTGATAACAATAGTCCTATTTTTGATTAAAAATTCTTCATTTATTAGTTAGCTATCAATTATTGTTTGGATATAACAAGGGGGCGGCAGTGTAAATAAATTAAACAAAAATTACTTGTAAAAGCATAACATGCTAAAAGTAAGTGAATGTACAGGTGGAATCTATGTGCCACACTAATTGACCGATTATTTTAAGGTAGATTAATTCCTTTGTTTGATATTGATAACGAAAATCCATTATTTGATTAACATTCTTAATAAAAAAAAAATTGATATAAAATATTTTTCTGAAGAAAATAAAAAGTAGTTGAAACGATTTGCCCACGAGCTTTCTGGTCGCTTTTTTTCATGCTTTATTTTTATTTTACATGCTTTACTTTATTTATTAAGAAAAATGTTATTATCAGGAATGTAATGTGATTGACAGACTGGTCGAACTCACGCCATTTCGTGTTCAATAATAAAACATTATGATTGATCACGCAGTGGCGATACTTGAACCGGTCAATCAACATTCTTTTCATGGTCGATAACTCAACTGTATATAATCTGAGTTACTCCAAAAGTTATAATTCGACAGATTACGATTTTTAAAAAAATAAAAAAATAAATTGGCTCAAGTGCGAGCTTTCAGTATATACAGCGGGTCCTGTAATTTAACAAACTGCGGCATTTTAACAAATATGGCGACTTCATTAACCAGTATTCGGGCTAGCTGTGTCAAGATGGCGGAAATTTAAAAGTTTGTTTCAGCTATCACTTTTTAACCATTTATTATAATGGCGTGAAAAAATGCAATCATAAGCATGTTTACAGTCCAGACACAGTGATACTATTCCAAGTGTGTAGCCCAATCCAATTTTTTTTGGGACATTTTATTCTCTCTAAACGTTGAAACTTGAAATAAATAAATAATTTAAGGGCGGTCATGAANACAACGATATTTAAAGTCTGATATATTGTGCTCAGATAAACAATGGATATTTTAAAAATGTTTAGAACTCTAAAAGTGGAATATTTCGGCTCCAATAAAGCACCAAGTGTTAGCTATCCGGTCTTACCCCACTTTCCCTCTATAAAAAATGAAATATATACAATCAATATTAAAGAAAATTTAACATTGAGTAGGTTGTCTTTAAAAATCAATTTATGGGAAGATCAATTTAAATTCACGATTGTAGTAGGATTAGTTAGTTATATCCTATGCATATTGAAAAGATATTAATTTTGATTATAATAATATGTATAATATGTTGGACTATTACACTGGTTGACAATGATATAATTAAAGAAAAATTACTGTCTTCCTTAATTATATTTCAAATCCTGTTCTTTCTTTATTCTATAAATAAATAAAATGTAATTTATTATATGAACCAGTATGTTAATACCATATAGGTATATAATGTATAATGACAATAAATATTATATGGACAAGTTAAAATAAAAATTACTTAATTTATTATGTATTATATATTTCTTTATTTAGTGTTAAATAAATGTAATATGGCTTTTATCTTATATTATATTTAACTATAAGTAATTCAAAATGAAAATTATTTGTAGAGCATTCTATTATTTTATTTAAAATACGTTAATAAATTCAAAATTTCTCTCACCTCTTATGGAGCGTAATTTTGCATTATCCCATCTTTGTGAAGGTGTATATATGTGCAGAAGTATGTTCTTTTAGAGGTTTTCTATGGGTAAATGTTTTTTTTTTTGGAAAATCAACTATCGCTTATATACCACTGATATGATAGCTGGTGAAGGTGGTAAGGTTGCTAAAACACTCTCACCTCGCTGGTATTTGAACCACCACCAGATATGTTGGTGTTTTGACTTCGATTTTTAGACGAGTTGTGAATACTCTTTTCTCTCAGGCTATTATATTGTTTTCTTATTTTCCTATATATAAAATAATGAAAGAAACAAATAAGAAGAACACTATTTGTATTGTTTTTACGAAATGTAAATTTGTTGTAGAAGTTACAAGCTGTGATCCCGCATGTATTACTATCTGTTGTTCTGATAACAAGGACATTGACAGCTGTTGCTTGTTATTCCTCTTTCGCAGAGAATAGTTGTGCTCTTATATTACAAATATTCTGCTTTACCTTAAACTGCATTGTTTTTATTGCACAATATATCGTTATTCCCAGGTTCTCATTCACGTATATAAAATGAACCATAAGTAAATACTAAGAATAAAACAATAGGCGAATCTAACTTTAAACAAATGATTAAAACCAGAGGTTTGAGGTTCCTACGCATGCTTCTTACTTTATCATTTAACAAATATAAACAAATAAATAATAGATTCGAATATATCGTATTTCTTGTTTAAGTTGATCCCAACTTATCTTTGACTCCGCCGACTATAGATTTATCGAATCCATACTTGAATATAATTTAGTAGGCATCACGCAGCTCCCAAAATAGTGAAGTTAATACCAGAAAAAAAAAAAAAAATCGTATTCTTGAAGCNTATGTTGGTGTTTTGACTTCGATTTTTAGACGAGTTGTGAATACTCTTTTCTCTCAGGCTATTATATTGTTTTCTTATTTTCCTATATATAAAATAATGAAAGAAACAAATAAGAAAAACACTATTTGTATTGTTTTTACGAAATGTAAATTTGTTGTAGAAGTTACAAGCTGTGATCCCGCATGTATTACTATCTGTTGTTCTGATAACAAGGACATTGACAGCTGTTGCTTGTTATTCCTCTTTCGCAGAGAATAGTTGTGCTCTTATATTACAAATATTCTGCTTTACCTTAAACTGCATTGTTTTTATTGCACAATATATCGTTATTCCCAGGTTCTCATTCACGTATATAAAATGAACCATAAGTAAATACTAAGAATAAAACAATAGGCGAATCTAACTTTAAACAAATGATTAAAACCAGAGGTTTGAGGTTCCTACGCATGCTTCTTACTTTATCATTTAACAAATATAAACAAATAAATAATAGATTCGAATATATCGTATTTCTTGTTTAAGTTGATCCCAACTTATCTTTGACTCCGCCGACTATAGATTTATCGAATCCATACTTGAATATAATTTAGTAGGCATCACGCAGCTCCCAAAATAGTGAAGTTAATACCAGAAAAAAAAAAAAAAATCGTATTCTTGAAGCTTTCCACATATTTAAAAGTATTGACTAATCAGTTAATCTCAAAACAGACGCAGGCAATATTGCGAAGAATTAAAATCGTATTATTTTTTACAAATTATATTACAATAGTAATAAATTAAGATAATTGTCACTTAATTGTTAAATTTAATAGTATAAAAATAAATTGAATGTTCTCACTGATAAATGTAATTTTAATTTCATATAGTCTTCTCAGTTCTGTTTTGTAAAAATGTGGTATTGATGTTAAATTAAAAAATAGCTATTTGTTTGTAATTGATAATAATAAATGGTCCATCCTTACATGGTTTGTTAGAAGTAGTCCACAGATGGTCCTGCATTAGTTTAAACTGTTTGCACAAAGTTAGTCTTGCTTAAAAATGCGTGTGACCTGTCTGGGAATCGAACCAGGTCCAAATCTCAATTGTAATAGGACACGAGGAAGGTTATGTGCCACACTTATTAGCAGATAATTTTTACCTTTTCATTTCCCTCTTATCTTCACCCGCATAATTTCATCCTTAAATGTACATATGTATCTTTCTTTAGATAATTTTCATACTATCTGAGCGCAATCGAGAGTTGAAAGCCCACCCATTACATTTTCTTTTAAAATAATGCTTTATCTTTTTTTCCTTTCTTTTACAAAAATCATATTACCCGGTGTAATATGATCATGCGTTCGATTTCTCTACTGCGTACACTCTTTTTCTGTTTAGTCACACTTTCGCAATTTTTTTTTAAACCTTATGTCTTGGGATTTTTTTTTGTTTTTTAAAACTCACTCAATAATTTCCAAAAAAAAGAGGAAAAAGTATAGATACCTAAAGCCTAAACTGGGCTCTGATCTTCTCTAAATCTAAAATATCTTGCGGTTTCTGTGAATTCCACCGCATTTCATCACCGAAACAAAATCTTTAATCTGTTTTACGTCTTGAATCTAGTCACGCGCAGACAGTCTAGAAAGGAAAAAAATAATCTAAAAAAAATGGCAATTTCACAAGGAAACCCAGTATCATTATTATATGTATCAGGATTTTTATTTTTACTTAAGGCAAGGAAAATATTGAAGCTCATCTTCACTATATTTTTGTTATTTAAAAGACGAAATATTGCTCTTTTTCTTCTCCTTCTTTTGTGCCGCTATCCTTAAAAATGACATCCTGGAAAAAAGGTATTTCGTCTATTTTTTCTATTTTTTTAAATTATTATTATATATTTCCTTTTTATTGTGTCTTCAAGGGTGCACAATAATAAGAATACATCATTTAAAATTAAAGAGAAACAAATATGTATAATTATATATTTTTTTGAGAAACGTTGCTTTATCCTATTTTATCGTTTCTTATTTTGTATCTTGCTTTTTCCTTTTTCACAATGTCCTTTTTTGTATTTTGCTTTATCTTTTTTATCTTGTCCTTTTGATTTTTGCATATTGCTTTATCCTTTGCAATCATGTCCTTTTGATTTTTGCATATTGCTTTATCCTTTTTATTATATTCTCTTATTGCTGTATCTTGCCTTATCCTATATTATCGTGTCCTTTAATGTATTGCTGAGCCTGCCAAACGTTGAGGGAAGATGTTGTGTTGATCATTCTGAAGAGTGGAATATTGTCTCCAAATTTAAAATTTCTTCAACACAACTTCGTTTCAGATATCAAAGAACTATTTTTATCTCATTTCATTGACAATCCATCAACATTGTTGTGAACGTTCATATCTTATAAACTACTTTTCCAGTTTGTTGTTACACCTTGTAATAAAGTCAATTCTAATTTCAAATTTAAAGTTATTATAAGTTAAAAACCTAAACCTATTAAGTTAATTAGTTGGCAGTCACCCTGATCTATGAATTAAATGTCAAGTACATAAAGAAATTTAACTTCATGAAATCTTTTATTACAAAAGTCCTATTAAATCTATTGTTTAAAGAATTAGTATAATTCTCTTAATTTTCTCCTGAAACTGGAAAACTTTATTCTGTTGCAGTTAAAACAGTTCCCACTGACATAGTAAAATGTGCTCCAAATAAAATCAAAACAATANTACTTTATCCTTTTTATCATGTCCTCTTGATTTTTTAACATTACTTTATCCTTTTTATCATGTCCTCTTGATTTTTGAATATTACTTTATCCTTTATATTATGCCCTTTTATCGTTTGTATCTTGTCTTATCCTATGTAATCGTGTCCTTTAATTTAATGCTTCCGAGCCAGCCAAAAGTTAAGTGAGGCCAGTTAATCATTCTAAAGAGTGGAATATTGTCAGAAAATTTACAATTTTCTCAACACAACTAAGTTTCAGATATCAAAGAACTATTTTTATCTCATTTCATTGACAATCCATCAACATTGTTGTGAACGTTCATATCTTATAAACTACTTTTCCAGTTTGTTGTTACACCTTGTAATAAAGTCAATTCTAATTTCAAATTTAAAGTTATTATAAGTTAAAAACCTTAACCTATTAAGTTAATTAGTTGGCAGTCACCCTGATCTATGAAGTGTCTATGTCAAGTACATAAAGACATTTAACTTCATGAAATCTTTTATTACAAAAGTCCTATTAAATCTATTGTTTAAAGAATTAGTATAATTCTCTTAATTTTCTCCTGAAACTGGAAAACTTTATTCTGTTGCAGTTAAAACAGTTCCCACTGACATAGTAAAATGTGCTCCAAATAAAATCAAAACAATAAGAAAATCTTTTTGCCAAACGCAAAACACACTCTCTCTCTTACATGGAACTCATTTACTTACCGATTATTTGTTTATAAAGTTTTTATGAAGAGATTTATCAAATGGACGAACATACAATTCTCAAAAAGAGTTGTTCTTGAGAACCTTATGATACATTTTTAAATACTTTGTTTTTACGAAATGTAAATTTGTTGTAGAAGTTACAAGCTGTGATCCCGCATGTATTACTATCTGTTGTTCTGATAACAAGGATTTAAAAATAGCTATTTGTTTGTAATTGATAATAATAAATGGTCCATCCTTACATGGTTTGTTAGAAGTAGTCCACAGATGGTCCTGCATTAGTTTAAACTGTTTGCACAAAGTTAGTCTTGCTTAAAAATGCGTGTGACCTGTCTGGGAATCGAACCAGGTCCAAATCTCAATTGTAATAGGACACGAGGAAGGTTATGTGCCACACTTATTAGCAGATAATTTTTACCTTTTCATTTCCCTCTTATCTTCACCCGCATAATTTCATCCTTAAATGTACATATGTATCTTTCTTTAGATAATTTTCATACTATCTGAGCGCAATCGAGAGTTGTCTCGCAAGTGAGAAAGCACACCCATTACATTTTCTGATGTATTACATCAGATGCTATGTATTAGCATCTGATACATTTCTATTCTGTAGATGACCTCATCATAATTACAAAAAATTCTTACATAGATGAAACTTTCAACATTTTTAATAATCAACATAAAAATATCGTTTTTACTATTGAAAAAGAAAAAAATAACAAAATTAATTATTTAGACATAACTTTAATCAAAGAAATAGATGGTAAAATATCTACTATGTGGTATGAAAAAGACATTAAAAAAGGTTTGTTTCTCAACTACCATTCTAGTCACCCATTCTATCAAAAACGTAACTCCATACTTAACTTAATTAAAAAATCAAAAGCTCTAACNATGTTATACCCCTCTCACTCTCACCATTATTTTATTCCCGTGTAATATCGCGAGACACCCGGTAGGAACAAAGTTCCTACGCTTTTCATTAAAGATAAATTATAAAATCTCACTGCTAAGTATACGATGCTATAACTACTTACACGTGACGGAGTAAGAAAAGAGATAAAATTAAAAGTAACTAACTCTTTTTACTTAAAATTTAAAATAAAAGTATTTTTTTATCATTAAAGTGAGAATCTTGCAATAAATATTGATTGAATTTAAGGAAAAGGTTAATCACGATGCGTTTATAGTTTAAGGGCATGTATGTAGTAGAGTGAGGGAACAGGACTGTTCCCTGACCCTCACGCCCCGGCCTACTCAATTTAAAATATGTTACTTCACTACACAAAAACTTCTGCTTGTATCAGGTTGAAATGTTACATGCCTGTTTCAATTATTGTACTTTAGACGGTGTGTATGAAGTTTTATTAAAATAGTCTTAAGTTAAAACGTAAGATATCTGTAAATACTTTGTTTTCTCTTTTTAAACGTTTAGGTCTACTTTAATAAATTTAGCGATCTTAACAAAAAATAATAGGTTATTTGTAAAAATAGTTTTTTTTTTAACTTGGTATTTATTATATTTATTAGAGATGATTAAAATGTATTAGCATCTCTAATTACGTCAAGACATAAAGTTGTTTAAATCATAGATTTCTCATTTACATTTTTAAGTAGGTATAATGGAATGAAGTCTTTTAAAACAAAGTATTATGTAAGCTGTAAGCGCGTCCATATAACTTTCAGCTTCACTAAACAATCTGCTTTTACTTATTCTAACGAACGGAAATGGCTAAATATTTCGAAAAATAATGTTAATCAGTTAGAAATCCACTTCTTGGAAAAAAAAAAAAAAAACATCTAAAAAGGACATCCCCTTAAAAAGATGACATTCTTAGAGATATATTGTGTTGAAATAAAATGGAATAAGAATTGGACTTCAAGTAGGAATCATGGGTTTTTTACTGATGACACCATTTTTTTATGATCAAGGATCATACTTTCAAGGTTTTCTTGGAAGGAAAGTCAATATGGAACGATCATTTCACAACTTTATTACAAATATTTGAACATACATTGAATTTAAACAATCTGAAAATAAGACTTCGATTCTAAAAATAAATTTTCACTTTCGAGCTTACCAAATCTAGTTTATTAATCATTAGCTATTATTGACAACACAATAAGCACAATCATTGCTGCCAACATAAAGAAAAAAGTCTGCCAATTGGTGTGGCACAAAGCTTCCTCACATCCTAATCAAGTTTTTGGTGTTTTTACAATCTATTAAGCCACTGTCCAGACTGCCGAACAGAAGAAACGAGCCGAGCATTGGTCTCTGCGCATGCCCAGTCTAAAGTGCGCCTGCGTATCTGGGCATGCGCAGACAATATTAACCGCCAAATTCCCGTGCAGTCCTAGTAGTCAGTAGTAGGTAGATAAAGAGATAAGAGGTTTGGCAGTCTGGACGAGGCTTTAATGTCAATTTTATTTATTTTTTCCCCTCTGTTTTATAAATTAAATCGGTCAAAATTGTTTTGATTTTTAACATGAATTAAAGTATCAATTTAGGAAGATTTTAAAACCACAGATGGTTGAAATTAATGGGGCTATCTGGCCCCAGATGATACGGTTGAGCTCGACTTGGTCTGGGCACTGCCTTGCCCCCAGATAAGCTATTGCCAACTGTACCAACCAGATTCAATAATTTTCGTGATGACTGGCTGATAAGGATTTAAAATATATCGGCACGTCGGTTCTTGAGATATAAATCAGTTAACGTCTGATGGTCTGATTTCTCCTCTCATATTCTTCGTGAAGTTGTTTGAAGTCTCCTAGATATTTTCTCTTTTGAAAAACTGGGTTCGTCCAACAAGCCTTTTTTGGACTGCTATACGAGTATGTTACGCCTTAAGTACGGATTAAGAACAGAAACCCAGAAAGTAAATATCCTCTGCTTTCATTTTCACTTAAGGTTTGTGGTAAGGTGAGAAACTTGAAACGCTCAGTTGCATGCAGTATAAGACCTATGTCGCTCATTGCCTCTCGTCTGATAGACGCCTTATGCCGCTCGTGTAGCGCAAAGCTTATTACCCCTCATACGCCTCCAGTAGACGACCAGCTCAACATTAGTAAATTTTTTGCCCCTTAGTTTTAAAAATTTCAAGATCTTCTATTCAACGTTCTTATAATATAAGAAAGTTTAAAGAATGTTCTTTATAAGTACGTTTTAAGTTCCGATAACTTTATAAGAAAACGTAAATTTTTATAATACAGAACATAGAATGCAATTCTTTTATACTTGGCGTACTCGTAAGAAAGAAGTTCTTTTGTAATTGCCAAAGTTGAAAAGAAGCTCTTGTAAGTAGAATATTAACAAGTTTTTATTAAATAAGAAAGAAGAGACATGGTATTTCATAAGTTTTAAAGTTTGTTTAAAGTTTTTTTAGTTTGAAAAAAGGCATTTAAGAAGATGCACGATCTTACGGTTCATGGAGTGGAACGCATTCAACTTGAAGAAATTCCTTTCCTTATATTAACTCACTTAATAGCGGTCGTTCCTAGTGAGCGGTCGTTCCTTTAAAAAAAAACATATTTTCTTCTAATATTTACAAATCTATTTTGTTATAGAAAAAAGATTCTCAAATATAAATCAAAACAGGAAATATTTAATAAATAATCGTACATCAGAATGACCGCAATTCTTCGGTTATCTTCGGTCGGCTCCGAAGCAAAAACATTAATATGAAATTGAAACCAAATAAAACTTGAAATAATGTAAGTATGAGAAAATTCCAGTCATAATGTTTAAAACAAGTATAAAATTGAAATAATTATTAAGAATGTTGGTTAAGATTAACTTAAAAAATTTAAGGAAAATCTAGTCTTACCTTAGGTTGGTTTTCAACATAATTCAAAATTTACTGTTAATTATATATGGTACACATAACATTCTTTATATTGATATGTACTAATGTAATATCAGCTGTTTATGGTACATATAATATTCTTTATCTTGATATGTACTAATGTAATATCAGCTGTTTATGGTACATATAATATTCTTTATCTTGATACTTATAATATAACGATATTGATAATATATCTGCTATTATATAGTTCATGGTTAACATAATTTTCTTTATCTTGATATTATGTACTAAGGTAATATCTACTGTATATAGTTTATGGTACACATAATATTTCTGGTTTTTATAGTTAACAGCATACATCAAATTCTTTATTATTATTATGCATAATTACCTTAATTATTATAATTTCCTGATGCATCGCTATTTGTCATAATTCATAAATATTCAGATTTTTCTTAAAACGTCTAAGGTCACCTTAACAAAATAAATTGCTTTAAAAAATGTCAGCTTCAAACCGGTGACTTTACTGCTTATTCGATTTTGATTAAATTTAGTATAAATGGGCAGGAAACTTGGAATAATCTTGGGGGAAAAAATATATAGGTATATGTATTTATTTATAATCATCATTTTATATTTGTCATGTATTTTGCTCTTAAGACATACGCTATAATTATGTGTATCGTTTACTTATAATTTGTTGACCTTTTCTTAATCCTAGAGCCTATAACTGTTTGTATTAGAAAATGGAAATATATAATGATAATTTGTATAGAATTCCAATAAATGATTTATTATAAAGAACTATATCATTATATTGTTTAGTTTCATTGTCAGTGTCAATTTCAGTACATGTTTACAGTACTGACTTGTGGAAGTTAGTAAGTCACAGAGTAGTCAGGAGTGTTTCACAGGTGAGTGAGTCCTAATGAGCACGTGGTACGCACCTAACCTGTACTCAAACTGACTAGTCATTAGTTCGGGTAACAAAATGAAAATTTGGACATGTCTGTAAAACACAGTTAACTCTGTTCTCGTATCTAAGAGCTTAAGTGCTCGCCGATATCCTTATCACTTAAGACCTTTATCGTTTATAATTTGAAACATCCTTTGGTATATTGAACTAATTCAACGTAGAGCTTATAAGTGTATCCTTACCTTTGTCTATTTATTTATCAATGTCAGGTGGTTCAAATGTGAAGAAGGTCAATTTAATGTAAAATTGGGATTAAAATAAAAAGTGAAAATATTAACATGTGGGATTACTGATAAGGATAACGTGTATTCTCTCCAGGATATAGGATGGATGTAATTTTTTAGAGAAATGAGGATGGCAGTCCAATTTAAATCCTGTGTCTCCTGCTATGGCAGTCCAATTTTGATCCTGTGTCTCCAGCTATGACAGTCCAATCTTGATCCTATGTCTCCTATTTCTGACTCCCTAACCTAAATTTCTTTTCTTTACACAATTTAAAAACGTTTTACTCGCTCATTCTTCATTTGTAGCTAGTTAGTAAAGGACTGTTAGTTATTGATTAATATTGTCCTGTTTTAAGGTTAGTAACCAATTAAACTCTTTTGGAACCTCATTTAGTTGTTTATCAATGGACCAATAATCAAATTAGAAACTAACAAGACTAAGGATTAAAACCTCACATCTGGAAGGAACAAAGTCCGACTACCTAATTTGAGTTTTCTGTAGTTTCCTCATTCAACGAAGCAAATGGGCACTTCATTAGATTGCTACTCCCTTTATAAAGAAACATAGGTCACTAACAATCTAAAGAAGGCGTACATACTGTTCTTCTTTAGACTGTTACTCCCCTTATAAAAACAGAAGTTTGATATTCCTAGGCCCCGAAGTACATTGGAAAAAAAAACTACATTCCTTTGTCCTTCTAGTTATTTAGTCAAAGTCGTTTAAATTCTACAAGAAAAGATGGGAGTAACAATCTAAAGAAGTACCGCAAATGCTAGAGCTAGGTTAGCTCAACTAAAATTACAAATCAACGAAGCAAATGCTAGGTTGGCTCAACAAAAATTATAAATCAAGGAAGCAAATGCTATGTTGGCTCAACAAAAATTTTAAATCAACGAAGCAAATGCTAGGTTGGCTCAACAAAAATGACCCTAAACTGCATTAGTATCGAAATTACCTTAATTATGACCTACAGAAGCCATTTAATTTCCCATGATCCACCTTTATTTTTATAATTTTAAAATATTTCTTTTCTACCCTGCCAATATATAAAGTAGAAAATAAAATTAGCTATTGGTAATTTTAACTAGTAATATATGGTCATTTCTACTCTTGGAATGTAATTCTTCTTTATTCCTTCAACAAAATCTTGTATAATCTTTTGTATTGTGTATGTATTATGATCTTGAAATAACTGAATTTCAAAATAAATTAACTTTAAAAGTGAAATTATCAAACAAGAATCCATATTTTTGAAGAATGAAATGTTTATGGAAAAAAATTCTCACTCGTGTCGCACTGAGATGAAATTATGTTTAGTTTAGAAGGTGAAGGTTTGCCATGAGAATTGACGATGTCTCTTCATGGAGTCCATTGTCTTCTGCTGAGGATTTTTCAAAGAAGATGGACACTGTATGGATTCTCATGATGCAAGGTTACTTCCAAGTCAGTGGCGAATACACTTTAACCTTCTCAACGTAAAGAGATTCGCCTTTTCGTCGAATCTTTTGTTTTTTGTTTATTTTTCTCGAAGGTAAAAATATGCACCTTTGGATTTTTCCTTGAATAGACTTTCGTCTTCATGGACTATAGTAAAGGAAAAATAACAACCAAAGACACGCTACCTTCTCATGCTCCATCTTTACGTCTTTAAAACTATTTACCATCGAGGTCTCGGGCATTACATAATATGGCTGAATAGAAGTACCCACACGCATCGCTTTCAGAAACAACTTACAATCCTTTTATCGACTCTTACTTTATGTATAAGTTAAGTCATATGTTATATATATATA
>KZ651403.1:161146-171528 GCA_001010745.2 Gerris buenoi
TTGCTAACTACTTGTACATGGGGGAGTTAGAAAAGAGACAAAATTAAAAGTAAGTAACTGTTTGTACCTAGCAGAGAATGAACTTCGGGCCTCTATATAGATGCCCGTGGTTCATTCTCCTGCGTAGCTTAGTTGGTTAGAGCGCTATACTGGAATTATAGTGGCCCGTGGTTCAAATCCCGGCACTGGAGTCTATTTTTCTGTCTGTTTCCCGTAGTTAAAAATAATAATAATTTGATTTAAATTAAAATTTAATCTTTCCATAGTATGAATACTACCAAAAACTTAAAAATTAAATTTATAATTGATTGTACTAAGTACAGGTACTAATTGGGTACTTAATAATTTTACAAGCGTTATTTCTCGGTCTAGTTCTAATGTCGTTAATGTTGACTTCTAGACTGGTTGAAAAATTTGAAAGCTTAATTCGGGACTAGGTATTGATATCGACAGAGGAAATTATTCGTCAGTATAGCTTAGTTGGCTAGAGTTTCTTTACTGGAAATAAAAGAGACCCGTGGTTCGAATCCCGGTGCTGAAGTCTATTTTTCTCTAAATATTAATTATAATTTGATTTAAAATAGAGATAACGTATTAAAAAAATATTTTTTATTGTGCCAAGATTATGACATTTTATCTTACAACTTACAAGTAGATAATATAATTGATTGAATACATAATGTATGACATTTTCTCGATAATTTTGTTTTGTGTAGTTTATGACATTTGTTATTATTTTTTTGTTTAAAAGTTGTGAATCACTAAAAAACAATCGAAGGTGTGACACCAAGGTTAAAGAGATTTAGTGTGATGTAACAAATCATTTATTTTTGCAAACGACAAACGATAGATGAACCTACGTAAAAATATCCCATCAGCTAATTAGTGATTCACCTTTAAGGCCCATTAAACGGGTTTTACTGTAGTGGTAGGTGACATCATAAAGTGGTTAACGCTAATTTGAAGTTAGTATTACTGATGACATAAGCATCTCCTTCTAAATTAGACAGCCTCTGTCAATAAATAACCGACTATGGACAGACTTCAATTAGTGGTGAAAATAAGGAAAATGATTAAATAAATTATTAATTTAAAGCTGCAACTCCTGTTGATTTTATACCACGTAATCTGATTTGGACGACAAACAACCGCTGCTTTCAATCAAAATCATCTGATACTTTTAGCAGGAAACAACAGCTGAATTCAATCAAAATTATCTGCGACTTTTAGCTGGAAACAACAGCTGACTTCCATCCAAATCATCTGAAACTTTTAGCTGAAAACAACAGCTGACTTCCATTCAAATCATCTGAGACTTTTAGCTGGAAACAACAGCTGACTTCAATCCAAATCAACTGATACTTTTAGCTGGAAACAACAGCTGACTTCTATCCAAATCATCTGAGACTTTTAGCTGGAAACAACAGCCAAATCATCTGAGACTTTTAGCTGGAAACAACAGCTGACTTCAATCCAAATCAACTGATACTTTTAGCAGGAAACAACAGCTGACTTCAATCCAAATCAACTGATACTTTTAGCAGGAAACAACAGCTGAATTCAATCCAAATCAACTGATACTTTTAGCAGGAAATAACAGCTGACTTCAATCCAAATCAACTGATACTTTTAGCAGGAAACAACAGCTGACTTCAATCCAAATCAACTGATACTTTTAGCAGGAAATAACAGCTGACTTCAATCTAAATCAACTGATACTTTTAGCTGGAAACAACAGCTGACTTCCATCCAAATCATCTGAAACTTTTAGCTGAAAACAACAGCTGACTTCCATTCAAATCATCTGAGACTTTTAGCTGGAAACAACAGCTGACTTCAATCCAAATCAACTGATACTTTTAGCTGGAAACAACAGCTGACTTCTATCCAAATCATCTGAGACTTTTAGCTGGAAACAACAGCCAAATCATCTGAGACTTTTAGCTGGAAACAACAGCTGACTTCAATCAAAATTATGGTCAAATAACAATGGTCTATTTTTTTTTTCTTTGGGTTTTTAGTCCCGTTCGACTGCACAATGGGTCATTACAGGACGGGGGGTTATCCGACCACTTTACTCATCTACTCGATGAGATCATCAGTGTGAAACATGTCTGACCCCTCCGGGATTCGAACTCACGTCAATGGTCTAATTATTACCCAAATTTAATTAAAATTGGGCGTGTAGTTTTTAAGACATGTTGGCGAAAATTGGGGACAGACCGACTGAACGACGGACCAACAGACAGACACGGAACTAAAAATGCTCCTATGCCTGAAATGGATTTCTGTCTTGGAATTTTTAAAATCGGTAAGCTTGGAAGGATAAAGGGGGAATTAATTTTAAAAAATTAGACAATAACGGATCGTATAAGACTAAAATCAAAAAGTACGTGATTGGATGCGATGAAGCTTAGTGCTAAACTAATTTGCTGTTTATTTTTAAAATATTTATTCTTCTTACGGAAGATTATTTTCTTTAATCTTATTAACTTTTGAACATCCCGACTTTATTGCGATCAGATCCTTGAAAAATGTAAAGTTGTATCAAGGTTATATAAAAGTCAAAATTATATTTTTAAAAAATTGTAAAAGTGCACTTGTTTCATTTGACATTTACCCAAAGATTAAAACACTATACAGTTTTTAAAACTTACTTTTATACCTCCGCATAGGTCTCGTCTTGGTTTTTTCATTAGATTCCTTAGTTGTAGAATCATAATCCAAAAGTACTTTTTGTGAAAAGATGCAAACTAATAGATAAACTCGAACAAAATTATGCACATAAAAGAAAAAAGAAGAAATTAAATGTATTGTTTGTGTTTTGGACATCACGCCATAAAGTTGAGGTCACGACATCCTCGTGACTTCAAAGAGGACATCAAAGGATATAACTGATACATCAGAATGTGTTTTCTTCTTTGCTTTTAAAATAATAAATTTGATTGCATCAATCCGTATGATATCATGGTATTGTTCAACAATATATAAATACATCTCAATTAAATTGAATTACAGTAAAAATATTTCTATTTAAATTTTAAAAATAGTGGAAAATTTGTTTTGTAAAAAATACAGTGAGTAAGAAAAATGATATATCTAAAAATGTAGTTAAAGATTAATTCAAATTAATTTTCCCGGATGTACATTAATTTATAAATTGAGAAAATTCTTTTGTGGTATAACAAATTAACATTTTTTCTTTTTTTTAATTTATAGGAAAATTTAAATAATAATTACACAACTTTTTTTAAAGAGAAGATATTATCGTTGGGATCAGTGCCAATATTTGTGCTGAGATATTTCATAGTTTATAATCAATTAAAATAAATACCAATCATCGATTTCTGTTNTGTAATGTTTCCCTTTCAAACGAAATTATTTCTTACTGGAGATAAGATAAACCATCTTTCTACTGAGGAAAAAAACCAAACAAGCATTACGAAATCAAATAAAACAACAAGAGAACAAGCGGTGGGTAACAGCTGGGTGTGATGGAAAGATCTGCTTCCTTGGCTGAAAGAAGCTTCAAACCAGTGGCTCGAACCGCTGTCTGTCCACCCATTCTGTTGTAATCTGGAACCAGTATAGAAGTCTTGGCCTGGAAACATATTATAACATTATAAGTGGAATTCTCCTTAAATGTCAGACATTTACAAAATATTATATTTGTAGTATCACGTAATATTTTTTACCCTAAAAACATAAATATCTTTAAGGATTATTTGCACAATTTATTAGAAAATTTTAAAAATACAACTTATTTTGGACTTTATTTTTTTAAGGCGAGTTGACTTATTAGTTATATTATTTTGATAACTGACATAATCTAAGTCACGTTTTTAAACAGTAGTAGCTTCGATTTTAAGTATTTAGCTTAATTGAAAAACACTTAATATTTATTTTTATTCGTTTTCGGTCCATGTTTATTTTATAAGTAAATTTGGGTTTTTAGAGTCAACATTTATATACTCGACGTATCTATACGTATTTTACATTACGTGGAGAGATTAGGACCACAATCTAGTGTAATTGTTAAAAGTATACCTTATTGTTATTAAGTGAGATTTTTTTTGGTTGTTATTTAGATTCTTTCTTTGGCTCCAAGTTCATCTGAATAAAGTTTAATTTGAACCGTCTGCGGTCTTTAACATTTGATAAATTGATACTTTAGTTGAATTCAAAATAAGTTTGAAAAATTAAAAATAATAAAGGGGGGAAACAATTAAACAAAAATGACTCATAAAAGCATAAAATCAGTAAAGTACGTGATAGGTAATAGGATGTAAGGAAGCTTTTTGTCATACCTATTGGTACTCTATTTTATTATAAGTAATAAGAAATAACTTAATAATAGCACTAGTTTATGGGAAGATATTTTAGTAGGTTATTGACGGTAAAGTAATCGTGTTTTTCTTCACAGCACAAGTTTTGTGGTATCATTACACGAAATAGAATTATATACTGAGTGTAACGCACGCTTGCAATTCTTTACGGTACACAATATATATATCAATGTCATGAACATTTGTTATCATGTAATGTTCCTCTATCGCTGTCTTAATGTACTTTTAATGACGTTTATAGTCAAGTGTGAAGGAAGTATGTTTGAACTTGGAATTGTTTTAGTTTTATTTTTATATTTTGTCCCCCGTATGCTTTTTTTCTGGTGGAATGTTATTTTTGAGACAATATAGGTATACTAGCCGTTAGGCCCGCGGTAATGGGCAGAATAATAAATATGGCAGAGAAAAAGAGCTGAGAGATAATTAGTTATAATTAAATTAGATATTTAAAGAGATATGTATTGTTTAAATACATAGTAAGTTTTATGCAGTTATAATTAAAACATCTAAATAGGAAGTTTTGTGCTCCGATATTCGTTACATAGGTATGGCGCAAATGGTCTAGTATTTGGCTTACATCCAGTAGCCCCGGGTTCGATCCCAGCTTATGGCACATCAATTTTTAACGTCATAAATCATTTAGAGGTGAGTCGTTGTTGTCGTTGTCGTTGTCGGGACACTACTCGATTATATAAAAGATGTATATAAAAATCCAAATAAATCTAACACAGACCGTCTGATTTATCTTTATTAATAATATTTGCTTCTGAGCTTACCGAAGTTATCGGAACCAACAGTGGCCTTCCTAAAGAACGATCATTATTATATTATATCGCTTGGCTTTTTGCGAACAAACATATCTTAAAAATTACACGTCCAATTTTAATGAAATTCAGATGTTACGTTATTCTGTACCCATTGATGATTCTGTACCATGTTGATCCCATAAAATTTTTACCCTTCTGACCCATATTTTTCTTCTACATGCTCACAAACATAAATTTATTTACACCTATATTTCACTAAACACATTCTCATACAATTTTGAAGAAATTTGGATATGAATTGACGAAAGCAAACATCAAATTGTCGTATATTATAATCAACCGTCTTTGCAAAATTTAATATTACCTTAAAATAATTGTGACTGAATATGAAATTGAATCAGATCTAAATCTCATGAGACCATTCGTCTATTAACCGGACTCTTGGAAGCTATGTGCCACACTAATTGGTTTACTATTTATAAATATATTTAGAATTAAAAGTCAAAGGATAACCTGATATAGAAAATGTATTTCTTTATAATATTTATCAATCTGCTCAAAATTAAGTAATAATCTGGTTATCTTGGTTAATTATCACTTTAAACCAATACCTGTTTCGTATCGGATTCCAAAATAAAATCAGGAAGTTATTTGAAACGTAAAACGAAGAAATCATTTAGAATAATTCTCTTAAACTTTTTTAATTTTATAAACATTTTCAGATTAAAAAGTAGCAAGTAACCAGAATTTGAAGTAAATATTTNGAATAACTAGTCCGTCATCTTGAGCTGTTCGCCATATTGGATTTAGAATGACGTCACTTAGCTAACCATGCATTGTCATCCAAACTAAACTTGTATGCTAAATTCAATTCAATCGGTTGAGGATAACTGCTTTAAAATTCAGCTGCAAGATTTTACCCGAACATCGATCGTACCTACAAACATTGCTAGTTGAAATAAAAGCTTGTAGAAATACGATATTTTGATAATTACATTAATTTAAGGCGTAATCTACTCCTAAGATTGTTTAGTGTATTTCTCATTCCTATATCGTTAGATACAACATCAAAATATTGATAAGATTTATCAACTTGCGTGTGATATGATAAGGTGCTGCACCGTCGATACTTGCTTGTTCTGAAAAATGGACTAGTTTCTATACGTAATCATCAGCACAAAAATTTAGAATTATTTTGTTTCTTTCTCTACATTATTCTGCTGATGATGGCTCATAGCCGAAACCGGTCCAGTGTTCATCCGATGAAGTATCGACGATATAATGTATTTCTTTACCATATCTTACTAACTTGCGGTAATAATCCTTAATTTGATCTGATGTCAACTGTAGTTTATTGATCGTAATACAGTCGCGTAAATCATCTCGTAAAAACATTATTATCCAGGGTGATAGTTGTTGGTGTAATATTTATTTTAGAATAATTTTTTAAGGTTGTTCGATAGGCCTAAACCGTCAATAGCATGTTACGACAAGGGTTATTATTAGGATAATTTAGATAGATTTTAAACTACAAAAATGTTTAAATATATTATACAACTGTCTTAATTCGTTCTATCCATAGAATCGATTACCTAGTTTTATTTTGCACCAAGGGTTATTATTATATGTCTCCGATTTCAAAAATTCCAAAACATAAATCCATGCGAACCAATATACCTTAATCTTAAAAACTACTCCTCTGCTTTTTATGAAATTAGGATGGTAGGTCATAATTAGCCCATTATTGGTTCTACATAGGTTTTATCCTTCTGCGCCCATTTGTTTCTCTTCGACTTGCACACAAACGCAAATTTATATATCATTATATCTTCATAAGTACATGTTCCTAAAAATAATAATTATTATCATGTTAAAAAAAGTTAAAGATCTAATATGCTACCCTGTGGCACACCACTTCAAAAAATTATAAAATTAAAAATGTTGCCAACACACACAAAAAAAACATATCATCAAGGAAATAAAGAAGACGATTATGACATTAAAATGTCGTTTAAAACGTATCAATCAAAGCATGTTTTGAAAGGTACCAATTTTAAAAATGGATCTCCCCTATCATTAGTTATATCTATAAGGGAATCACAGGGAAAAAAAGGGTCGGTGAAACATCAACATTAACACACAAAAAAGGTGTTAAAAAATCACCTTAGATTTCCCTTTTGAGTTTACTGTAGGGTTTTGGAAGAAAAAATACAATCCCTTTTGTAAGTTGTTGCCGAACTACCGTATTAGCTTTAGCCCTTGATGTCTTTTGCGGTCAAAATGGTTCGAACAAAAAAAAAAAAAGGTACTACAGCGCCCTATTGTTAGTATAGTTCATTTTATGGGCGCCTGCTATATCTCTTTAACTTCTGACACGGTAGCTATAGTGAGCGGTTTTTTTTTCAAAGAATCATACTGCGAAATATATCTAACAAAGAAAACTACAGCTACAAACGAACAATTTCAACAATACCTTGAATGTGTGTGTTGCATTGTCTGCTATACATTTGTACACCGGTATTATTCATTTATTGTTTATAATATATATGTATTAATATTTAATAATTAATTGTTGTGGCAAGTAATTATTCCAAGAATCTAAGAATTAATTCTCATGCACAAATTACACAAATTAGGAATTTAATTTAAAGTAGACATTAAAATAGTCATTTATACAAACTATCCCTAGTAAATACGTTTTGTTTTTGTATGATACGTGTAAAATAAACAAATACCCAATCAATTGATTTGGGTGCTCAATAATAGAATAAGGTTTGTTATGGTAGAGATACGTCTTTCTTTAATCCCTAATCAATTAATTTGATGGCTCAATAATAGAATAAAGTTAGTTTTGGTAGAGAGACGTCTTTATTTATTCCCCAATCAAACGATTTTAGTGGTCAATTATAGAATAAAGTTCGTTTTGGTAGATATAAGTCTTTCTTTATTCCCAAATCAATTGAGTTGAGTGCTCAATAATAGAATAAAGTTCGTTTTGGTAGAGGTACGTCTTTCTTTATTCCCTAATCAATCGATTTTAGTGGTCAATAATAGAATAAGGTTTGTTTTGGTAGAGAGACGTCTTTCTTTATTCTCTAATCAATCGATTTGAGTGCTCAATAATAGCATAAAGTTCGTTTTGGTAGAGGTACGTCTTTCTTTATTCCCTAATCAATCGATTTGAGTGGTCAATAATAGAATAAGGTTCGTTTTGGTAGAGAGACGTCTTTCTTTATTCCCTAATCAATNTCTTTAACTTCTAACACGGTAGCTGTAGTGAGCGGTTTTTTTCAAAGAATCATACTGCGAAATATATCCAAACAAAGAAATAGTTACCTACAAACGAAAATTTTCAACAATACCTTGAATGTGTGTGTTCCATTGTCTGCTATACATTTGAACACCGGTATTATTAATTTATTTATTATAATCTATATTATAAAATCCAAATACCACTCACTCACTCACTGACACATCACGATATCTCTGAAACCACTGGACCTACGACTATGAAATTTTATAGGTGTGTTTCTCTTGACCTCTTAGGTGCTCGCTAAGAAATATTTTTAAAATCTGCCATTTTGATTTAAGATGGCGGCCATTTATATACAAAATTCGACAATACAATATCTCCGGAACCAATTGCACTAAAAACTTGAAATTTAGAAGTTAGCTTCCTTTTATGCGAAATTAGTAACTTATAATAAATGGTTTACCAATCGGGCATTTCAATTCCAGATGGCGGCCATATATATATAAAAGTCAACGAGTGTACGTTCTTTGTACAAATCCACAGTTTTAGTCTAATCTCGATGAAAATTTGCACACTTGACCTTCAAAGCAAGGGAAAAACCATTGTCTACATGAATTTTCGAAATTTAATTTTTGGTACGCAGGGGGTCGGGGTACAAGTAATGTATACGGGGTCAAAGTAATGAATACCCTTCATGATACATTTCGTAAAAAGCTCTATAAGAGTATAGTTATTATTTACCATTTTGTAATATTTTCATTTAGGAGGGGGGTAAAGTTAGGATATTTGCAAATTATCTTATCAAAGAGAAGGTGGAAATAAGTGGGAGGGATATAATCTAGATATTCTCGCTTAGTATAATAATTTAAAAGGTTTCTCCACGGCAGTTTTTAAACTTATCAAATTAAAACAATTCAATTAAGACAATTCGAATTAAGTTCGTTTTGGTAGAGGTACGTCTTTCTTTATTCCCTAATCAATCGATTTGAGTGGCCAATAATAGAATATGGTTTGTTTTGGTAGAGGTACGTCTTTCTTTATTCCCTAATCAATCGATTTGAGTGGTCAATAATAGAATAAGGTTTGTTTTGGTAGAGAGACGTCTTTATTTATTCCCTAATCAATCGATTTGAGTGGTCAATAATAGAATAAGGTTTGTTTTGGTAGAGAGACGTCTTTATTTATTCCCTAATCAATCGATTTGAGTGGTCAATAATAGAATAAGGTTTGTTTTGGTAGAGAGACGTCTTTATTTATTCCCTAATCAATCGATTTGAGTGGTCAATAATAGAATAAGGTTTGTTTTGGTAGAGAGACGTCTTTATTTATTCCCTAATCAATCGATTTGAGTGGTCAATAATAGAATAAGGTTTGTTTTGGTAGAGAGACGTCTTTATTTATTCCCTAATCAATCGATTTGAGTGGTCAATAATAGAATAAGGTTTGTTTTGGTAGAGAGACGTCTTTATTTATTCCCTAATCAATCGATTTGAGTGGTCAATAATAGAATAAGGTTTGTTTTGGTAGAGAGACGTCTTTATTTATTCCCTAATCAATCGATTTGAGTGGTCAATAATAGAATAAGGTTTGTTTTGGTAGAGAGACGTCTTTATTTATTCCCTAATCAATCGATTTGAGTGGTCAATAATAGAATAAGGTTTGTTTTGGTAGAGAGACGTCTTTATTTATTCCCTAATCAATCGATTTGAGTGGTCAATAATAGAATAAGGTTTGTTTTGGTAGAGAGACGTCTTTATTTATTCCCTAATCAATCGATTTGAGTGGTCAATAATAGAATAAGGTTTGTTTTGGTAGAGAGACGTCTTTATTTATTCCCTAATCAATCGATTTGAGTGGTCAATAATAGAATAAGGTTTGTTTTGGTAGAGAGACGTCTTTATTTATTCCCTAATCAATCGATTTGAGTGGTCAATAATAGAATAAGGTTTGTTTTGGTAGAGAGACGTCTTTATTTATTCCCTAATCAATCGATTTGAGTGGTCAATAATAGAATAA
>KZ651403.1:206451-228999 GCA_001010745.2 Gerris buenoi
TTTAAATTCAGCTGTTTACATGTTTATATATATATATATATATAATTAGTAGAATAAACTAAGTCAAGTTTTTGTGGGAAAAGAATTTTGCAAAAAAAAAAATTAAACCCCATGAAGTTTCTTGTGGACTCCGTTATTTGAAATGACCCTTTCATATTCAGTAAGCATGTGTGGGAAAAAAGTTTTCTTTGATCTATAACTGGTCTTAAGATTACATACCTACGTTTAATTAGGTATAGTAAAAAAGAAAATTTATGAATGAATCCAAGTATTTAAATAGTTGAATTTTAAGTGTATTCTTTTTTTTTCTTATAAAATTAAAATATTTATTAAAGTGTTAGAATAATTAATAGGTTTGGAAGTTTCCGCTAAAAAACATCGAGACTAAATTCGTCCATCAATTATTTTTAAAACATAATATAAACTGATTTAATAACATTTCAGGTTAAAATTTATTCTGATGGGACGGAAATAAGTAAAATATTTAACTTCTCCCATCAATGTCAAGGTTCCCCTTGTTCCAATAATTGGTCCTTTGAGCCGGATGTATTATTATTTTTAAGTTAAATTTCTCTATAAGTGGTATTTAATAATAATATAATATTGTTTTATTTTATATATATACATTTATTTTTCACTTATTATAATTTAATTAAAATGTCTTTTGAACGAAACTCTTATTTCACATAAACAATTTATGTTCAATTTTTCTAAAGGGAATGTATTTTTACCATGTGAAATGTCTAAAAGTTGATTTATATTATTACACAAATAAATATATGTTTCGTTAACATTTATGCATTATTAATTGAATTTTTTACAAAGTATTTAATTAAGCGTTAATAAAAATCAATCACGTTGAATACAAAATTATTTTTAAAATCTTATGTTAAAATAGAAAATTGCTATGAGCTCACATTTTAAGAATGACCATTGACTAAAAATACCGAACCACGACTTCCTCCGGATACTTAAATTATGTATTCGCTGTGTATCCAATAAACATTCCTTCGCTAAAAGATTAATTATCTTTACAACATGAATAGGTATTTATTTACATAAAACAAAAAAAAATTAAAAACCTTTTACAAATAAAAATATTTGTTTTGACATGTTGTGATTTGTTTATGGTTTTGTTAGAATGAATTAACTGCCATTAATTATACTGGTTATNTGTTTATTGTAAATTATAAAAAAAAATATAAAAAATAAAACTTTTTTCTCCAATTATTATTTAACTTTGGTTATTTTTTTATTTTTTGTTTATAACTTTATTTTTTATAACTCTCCCAGCGCCAGCCACTTTACTAGTAATTTTTCAACACTCCTTCATGATAATATGAAATGTAGGTAATAAATATCAATAGTTTTATTACATTTAATTTTTGTCATGTTTGAGGCATTATTTTTGTTCTAAAAAATCAGCTTAATTATAATAAATATTAGTAATGTGCAATTTCACATTTTATTTTTAAGAAATAATCAAAACAGATTGACAAGCATAAAATTAACTAAACAAGTAAGTTTTATAATTTTAACTAAAATTAATATTTATTATAACATTTTATACTTCATTTTTTAATCTCATTCTAGAAGGATTAGGTTGTTAAAGGAATAGAAAAAAAAGGATGTGAAAAAATAACGGGTTAATTGTTAATTGTAATTAAAGTTTTTAAACTTTATCTTATTTTAATTAACAATGTAAAAATAAATATCAAGATCTGATTACAACAATGATGGAGAAAATTAAACGGTAAATGTAAAACTGTAAATACGAGTAATTGCGATTAATAGGAAACGGTGTAGTTGAGCGGTTATCGTACTAGCAACTCAAGTTCAAACACCGACATACACTGTGAGTTCGAATCCAAGAGACGTGAGATTTGTTTTACACTGCTGATCCTATTAACTAGATAAGCAAAGTGGCTGATACCCCTGTCTTTTAATAATTTACTATTGTGTTGACCAGTACGCAAAAGAAATGGAAAAACAATATTTATTGTCAAATACATCACATACAGTTTTATATTACATCAAATAAACAAGATGGACTCCCGTGATTCTGTAAGGTAAATTGCATTGAAGATATTTCTATAACTTATATTGCTTAAAATTTAAGTTTGAATTTTGTTTTTAGAATGTATAAATTTCAAATAGTATCCCAATTTGTGTGGCACATAGCTTCCTCGCGTCCTATTTCGGGGTGTGGGATTCCCAAAGGCAACGTACTAGAGCAAACTCTACTCTCTATGTACTAGCACCTCTATCATTCTCCAACTCTGTTTTATCTATCTCAGTTTTCCAGATAAGAAAAAGAACAATTCGTATTGTCTTAAAGTGTAAAGAGGTCCCGTTTTCACTTTTTTTTCTGCTGATTTTCTCATTTCTCTCCGTTACTTAATTAAAAATACACATTTAATATTTATTATTATTACTATTTTGGAGAAATTACTTATTACTAAATATTACTATAATCAATTATTAGATTTTTTTCTTTTGTTTTAGCTGTTATCTCTTTAAAAAATCTAATTAGGTCACTTTATTTATTTGTTTAATTTTATAATATATATAAATTGTTAACAACAAATTCCTAAGGAAACAAAGAGGATTTGTTTAAGTCAATTTTCTTTTCTTATTGTTACTACTTCTCTATTGTTTTCTTAATTTTTACTTTCTTTTATTTTTAAAATTTGACTTGATTTTTAAATTAAACTTAAAATTGTTATTTTCACAATTTTCACTTTAGAACAATTGCTTTTTTTTTAAATTGGATTTTTGTTTCAATTGTTTAATAAATTCAATAAACATGTTCATTAAAACATACATGTTTTTATGTTTTTCTTTTCTTTTTTTAAAAAAAAAAATTAGGTTATTTCCGATTTCTCTAAATCTGACAATAACATAAGAAAGTAGCAGAGAAATCCAATAGATTTCCAATTTCTGAAATAATACTTGCTGAAAAATTGGCTAAGAATTTTGTGTTATTGCGGAGGTGAAAGATGATCAGGCATTGCAAATGCAGCACAGTTTAATTTTAGTAACTTGTGCCACAAAAAGTATATAGACTTGTGAGTGTATATTAAAGTATATAGACTTGTGAGTGTATATTAAAGTATATAGACTTGTGAGTGTATATTAAAGTATATAGACTTGTGAGTGTATATTAAAGTATATAGACTTGTGAGTGTATATTAAAGTATATAGACTTGTGAGTGTATATTAAAGTATATAGACTTGTGAGTGTATATTAAAGTATATAGACTTGTGAGTGTATATTAAAGTATATAGACTTGTGAGTGTATATTAAAGTATATAGACTTGTGAGTGTATATTAAAGTATATAGACTTGTGAGTGTATATTAAAGTATATAGACTTGTGAGTGTATATTAAAGTATATAGACTTGTGAGTGTATATTAAAGTATATAGACTTGTGAGTGTATATTAAAGTATATAGACTTGTGAGTGTATATTAAAGTATATAGACTTGTGAGTGTATATTAAAGTATATAGACTTGTGAGTGTATATTAAAGTATATAGACTTGTGAGTGTATATTAAAGTATATAGACTTGTGAGTGTATATTAAAGTATATAGACTTGTGAGTGTATATTAAAGTATATAGACTTGTGAGTGTATATTAAAGTATATAGACTTGTGAGTGTATATTAAAGTATATAGACTTGTGAGTGTATATTAAAGTATATAGACTTGTGAGTGTATATTAAAGTATATAGACTTGTGAGTGTATATTAAAGTATATAGACTTGTGAGTGTATATTAAAGTATATAGACTTGTGAGTGTATATTAAAGTATATAGACTTGTGAGTGTATATTAAAGTATATAGACTTGTGAGTGTATATTAAAGTATATAGACTTGTGAGTGTATATTAAAGTATATAGACTTGTGAGTGTATATTAAAGTATATAGACTTGTGAGTGTATATTAAAGTATATAGACTTGTGAGTGTATATTAAAGTATATAGACTTGTGAGTGTATATTAAAGTATATAGACTTGTGAGTGTATATTAAAGTATATAGACTTGTGAGTGTATATTAAAGTATATAGACTTGTGAGTGTATATTAAAGTATATAGACTTGTGAGTGTATATTAAAGTATATAGACTTGTGAGTGTATATTAAAGTATATAGACTTGTGAGTGTATATTAAAGTATATAGACTTGTGAGTGTATATTAAAGTATATAGACTTGTGAGTGTATATTAAAGTATATAGACTTGTGAGTGTATATTAAAGTATATAGACTTGTGAGTGTATATTAAAGTATATAGACTTGTGAGTGTATATTAAAGTATATAGACTTGTGAGTGTATATTAAAGTATATAGACTTGTGAGTGTATATTAAAGTATATAGACTTGTGAGTGTATATTAAAGTATATAGACTTGTGAGTGTATATTAAAGTATATAGACTTGTGAGTGTATATTAAAGTATATAGACTTGTGAGTGTATATTAAAGTATATAGACTTGTGAGTGTATATTAAAGTATATAGACTTGTGAGTGTATATTAAAGTATATAGACTTGTGAGTGTATATTAAAGTATATAGACTTGTGAGTGTATATTAAAGTATATAGACTTGTGAGTGTATATTAAAGTATATAGACTTGTGAGTGTATATTAAAGTATATAGACTTGTGAGTGTATATTAAAGTATATAGACTTGTGAGTGTATATTAAAGTATATAGACTTGTGAGTGTATATTAAAGTATATAGACTTGTGAGTGTATATTAAAGTATATAGACTTGTGAGTGTATATTAAAGTATATAGACTTGTGAGTGTATATTAAAGTATATAGACTTGTGAGTGTATATTAAAGTATATAGACTTGTGAGTGTATATTAAAGTATATAGACTTGTGAGTGTATATTAAAGTATATAGACTTGTGAGTGTATATTAAAGTATATAGACTTGTGAGTGTATATTAAAGTATATAGACTTGTGAGTGTATATTAAAGTATATAGACTTGTGAGTGTATATTAAAGTATATAGACTTGTGAGTGTATATTAAAGTATATAGACTTGTGAGTGTATATTAAAGTATATAGACTTGTGAGTGTATATTAAAGTATATAGACTTGTGAGTGTATATTAAAGTATATAGACTTGTGAGTGTATATTAAAGTATATAGACTTGTGAGTGTATATTAAAGTATATAGACTTGTGAGTGTATATTAAAGTATATAGACTTGTGAGTGTATATTAAAGTATATAGACTTGTGAGTGTATATTAAAGTATATAGACTTGTGAGTGTATATTAAAGTATATAGACTTGTGAGTGTATATTAAAGTATATAGACTTGTGAGTGTATATTAAAGTATATAGACTTGTGAGTGTATATTAAAGTATATAGACTTGTGAGTGTATATTAAAGTATATAGACTTGTGAGTGTATATTAAAGTATATAGACTTGTGAGTGTATATTAAAGTATATAGACTTGTGAGTGTATATTAAAGTATATAGACTTGTGAGTGTATATTAAAGTATATAGACTTGTGAGTGTATATTAAAGTATATAGACTTGTGAGTGTATATTAAAGTATATAGACTTGTGAGTGTATATTAAAGTATATAGACTTGTGAGTGTATATTAAAGTATATAGACTTGTGAGTGTATATTAAAGTATATAGACTTGTGAGTGTATATTAAAGTATATAGACTTGTGAGTGTATATTAAAGTATATAGACTTGTGAGTGTATATTAAAGTATATAGACTTGTGAGTGTATATTAAAGTATATAGACTTGTGAGTGTATATTAAAGTATATAGACTTGTGAGTGTATATTAAAGTATATAGACTTGTGAGTGTATATTAAAGTATATAGACTTGTGAGTGTATATTAAAGTATATAGACTTGTGAGTGTATATTAAAGTATATAGACTTGTGAGTGTATATTAAAGTATATAGACTTGTGAGTGTATATTAAAGTATATAGACTTGTGAGTGTATATTAAAGTATATAGACTTGTGAGTGTATATTAAAGTATATAGACTTGTGAGTGTATATTAAAGTATATAGACTTGTGAGTGTATATTAAAGTATATAGACTTGTGAGTGTATATTAAAGTATATAGACTTGTGAGTGTATATTAAAGTATATAGACTTGTGAGTGTATATTAAAGTATATAGACTTGTGAGTGTATATTAAAGTATATAGACTTGTGAGTGTATATTAAAGTATATAGACTTGTGAGTGTATATTAAAGTATATAGACTTGTGAGTGTATATTAAAGTATATAGACTTGTGAGTGTATATTAAAGTATATAGACTTGTGAGTGTATATTAAAGTATATAGACTTGTGAGTGTATATTAAAGTATATAGACTTGTGAGTGTATATTAAAGTATATAGACTTGTGAGTGTATATTAAAGTATATAGACTTGTGAGTGTATATTAAAGTATATAGACTTGTGAGTGTATATTAAAGTATATAGACTTGTGAGTGTATATTAAAGTATATAGACTTGTGAGTGTATATTAAAGTATATAGACTTGTGAGTGTATATTAAAGTATATAGACTTGTGAGTGTATATTAAAGTATATAGACTTGTGAGTGTATATTAAAGTATATAGACTTGTGAGTGTATATTAAAGTATATAGACTTGTGAGTGTATATTAAAGTATATAGACTTGTGAGTGTATATTAAAGTATATAGACTTGTGAGTGTATATTAAAGTATATAGACTTGTGAGTGTATATTAAAGTATATAGACTTGTGAGTGTATATTAAAGTATATAGACTTGTGAGTGTATATTAAAGTATATAGACTTGTGAGTGTATATTAAAGTATATAGACTTGTGAGTGTATATTAAAGTATATAGACTTGTGAGTGTATATTAAAGTATATAGACTTGTGAGTGTATATTAAAGTATATAGACTTGTGAGTGTATATTAAAGTATATAGACTTGTGAGTGTATATTAAAGTATATAGACTTGTGAGTGTATATTAAAGTATATAGACTTGTGAGTGTATATTAAAGTATATAGACTTGTGAGTGTATATTAAAGTATATAGACTTGTGAGTGTATATTAAAGTATATAGACTTGTGAGTGTATATTAAAGTATATAGACTTGTGAGTGTATATTAAAGTATATAGACTTGTGAGTGTATATTAAAGTATATAGACTTGTGAGTGTATATTAAAGTATATAGACTTGTGAGTGTATATTAAAGTATATAGACTTGTGAGTGTATATTAAAGTATATAGACTTGTGAGTGTATATTAAAGTATATAGACTTGTGAGTGTATATTAAAGTATATAGACTTGTGAGTGTATATTAAAGTATATAGACTTGTGAGTGTATATTAAAGTATATAGACTTGTGAGTGTATATTAAAGTATATAGACTTGTGAGTGTATATTAAAGTATATAGACTTGTGAGTGTATATTAAAGTATATAGACTTGTGAGTGTATATTAAAGTATATAGACTTGTGAGTGTATATTAAAGTATATAGACTTGTGAGTGTATATTAAAGTATATAGACTTGTGAGTGTATATTAAAGTATATAGACTTGTGAGTGTATATTAAAGTATATAGACTTGTGAGTGTATATTAAAGTATATAGACTTGTGAGTGTATATTAAAGTATATAGACTTGTGAGTGTATATTAAAGTATATAGACTTGTGAGTGTATATTAAAGTATATAGACTTGTGAGTGTATATTAAAGTATATAGACTTGTGAGTGTATATTAAAGTATATAGACTTGTGAGTGTATATTAAAGTATATAGACTTGTGAGTGTATATTAAAGTATATAGACTTGTGAGTGTATATTAAAGTATATAGACTTGTGAGTGTATATTAAAGTATATAGACTTGTGAGTGTATATTAAAGTATATAGACTTGTGAGTGTATATTAAAGTATATAGACTTGTGAGTGTATATTAAAGTATATAGACTTGTGAGTGTATATTAAAGTATATAGACTTGTGAGTGTATATTANTATATATATATATATTAGTATTTATTATTTTTATACACTCCTCGGTACTTCTTCAGATTGTTAGATTGTTACCCCCCTTATAAAAATCAGACTAACATCTATTCTGCTTCCGTTTCATTCTTTCAAAAGACATGAAGTGCTAGACCAATACGTTTTAGCTATCATAAAAAATGTTTGGTTTCCTTGCTGTTAGTCGGTCTGCAAGTCAAAGATTCATCTAATGAAATTTGGTTATTAGGTCATAATTAGACCACTGTTGTTGTTATTATCATTCATTTTGAAATTTCCCCCCTCCCTTGGAAATAAGTATCGACAATTTTAGGAAATAACAAAACTCACTTTTGTTGTCTTTTACTTCGTTATGTAACTTTTGTTGTAAAACATTTTTGGAAAACGTAAGTTTTGACAAATGCTGTACATACGTACTGTTGACGTCGATATACCTTTCTTAGTAACATCATTATCACAAAAAATATGAACTAACAATGAAATGAAAAAAAGAGAGAAACATTTTGTTGTTTATCTTTTATCTTATCTGTTTGAAAAAAAAAAATACCTTTCACTTGTTTTTAAAAGTTCTATTAAAAGTTTGGTCCCACGTAGCTTACCAAAGGCTCCTGTGTACGCGGGGGTGTGGGATTCCCAAAGGCAATGTACTAGAGCAAACTCTACTCTCTATGTACTAGCACCTCTATCATTCTCCAACTCTGTTTTATCTATCTCAGTTTTCCAGATAAGAAAAAGAACAATTCGTATTGTCTTAAAGTGTAAAGAGGTCCCGTTTTCACTTTTTTTTCTGCTGATTTTCTCATTTCTCTCCGTTACTTAATTAAAAATACACATTTAATATTTATTATTATTACTATTTTGGAGAAATAACTTATTAATAAATATTACTATAATCAATTATTAGATTTTTTTCTTTTGTTTTAGCTGTTATCTCTTTAAAAAATCTAATTAGGTCACTTTATTTATTTGTTTAATTTTATAATATATATAAATTGTTAACAACAAATTCCTAAGGAAACAAAGAGGATTTGTTTAAGTCAATTTTCTTTTCTTATTGTTACTACTTCTCTATTGTTTTCTTAATTTTTACTTTCTTTTATTTTTAAAATTTGACTTGATTTTTAAATTAAACTTAAAATTGTTATTTTCACAATTTTCACTTTAGAACAATAGCTTTTTTTTAAATTGGATTTTTGTTTCAATTGTTTAATAAATTCAATAAACATGTTCATTAAAACATACATGTTTTTATGTTTTTCTTTTCTTTTTTTAAAAAAAAAAATTAGGTTATTTCCGATTTCTCTAAATCTGACAATAACATAAGAAAGTAGCAGAGAAATCCAATAGATTTCCAATTTCTGAAATAATACTTGCTGAAAAATTGGCTAAGAATTTTGTGTTATTGCGGAGGTGAAAGATGATCAGGCATTGCAAATGCAGCACAGTTTAATTTTAGTAACTTGTGCCACAAAAAGTATATAGACTTGTGAGTGTATATTAAAGTATATAGACTTGTGAGTGTATATTAAAGTATATAGACTTGTGAGTGTATATTAAAGTATATAGACTTGTGAGTGTATATTAAAGTATATAGACTTGTGAGTGTATATTAAAGTATATAGACTTGTGAGTGTATATTAAAGTATATAGACTTGTGAGTGTATATTAAAGTATATAGACTTGTGAGTGTATATTAAAGTATATAGACTTGTGAGTGTATATTAAAGTATATAGACTTGTGAGTGTATATTAAAGTATATAGACTTGTGAGTGTATATTAAAGTATATAGACTTGTGAGTGTATATTAAAGTATATAGACTTGTGAGTGTATATTAAAGTATATAGACTTGTGAGTGTATATTAAAGTATATAGACTTGTGAGTGTATATTAAAGTATATAGACTTGTGAGTGTATATTAAAGTATATAGACTTGTGAGTGTATATTAAAGTATATAGACTTGTGAGTGTATATTAAAGTATATAGACTTGTGAGTGTATATTAAAGTATATAGACTTGTGAGTGTATATTAAAGTATATAGACTTGTGAGTGTATATTAAAGTATATAGACTTGTGAGTGTATATTAAAGTATATAGACTTGTGAGTGTATATTAAAGTATATAGACTTGTGAGTGTATATTAAAGTATATAGACTTGTGAGTGTATATTAAAGTATATAGACTTGTGAGTGTATATTAAAGTATATAGACTTGTGAGTGTATATTAAAGTATATAGACTTGTGAGTGTATATTAAAGTATATAGACTTGTGAGTGTATATTAAAGTATATAGACTTGTGAGTGTATATTAAAGTATATAGACTTGTGAGTGTATATTAAAGTATATAGACTTGTGAGTGTATATTAAAGTATATAGACTTGTGAGTGTATATTAAAGTATATAGACTTGTGAGTGTATATTAAAGTATATAGACTTGTGAGTGTATATTAAAGTATATAGACTTGTGAGTGTATATTAAAGTATATAGACTTGTGAGTGTATATTAAAGTATATAGACTTGTGAGTGTATATTAAAGTATATAGACTTGTGAGTGTATATTAAAGTATATAGACTTGTGAGTGTATATTAAAGTATATAGACTTGTGAGTGTATATTAAAGTATATAGACTTGTGAGTGTATATTAAAGTATATAGACTTGTGAGTGTATATTAAAGTATATAGACTTGTGAGTGTATATTAAAGTATATAGACTTGTGAGTGTATATTAAAGTATATAGACTTGTGAGTGTATATTAAAGTATATAGACTTGTGAGTGTATATTAAAGTATATAGACTTGTGAGTGTATATTAAAGTATATAGACTTGTGAGTGTATATTAAAGTATATAGACTTGTGAGTGTATATTAAAGTATATAGACTTGTGAGTGTATATTAAAGTATATAGACTTGTGAGTGTATATTAAAGTATATAGACTTGTGAGTGTATATTAAAGTATATAGACTTGTGAGTGTATATTAAAGTATATAGACTTGTGAGTGTATATTAAAGTATATAGACTTGTGAGTGTATATTAAAGTATATAGACTTGTGAGTGTATATTAAAGTATATAGACTTGTGAGTGTATATTAAAGTATATAGACTTGTGAGTGTATATTAAAGTATATAGACTTGTGAGTGTATATTAAAGTATATAGACTTGTGAGTGTATATTAAAGTATATAGACTTGTGAGTGTATATTAAAGTATATAGACTTGTGAGTGTATATTAAAGTATATAGACTTGTGAGTGTATATTAAAGTATATAGACTTGTGAGTGTATATTAAAGTATATAGACTTGTGAGTGTATATTAAAGTATATAGACTTGTGAGTGTATATTAAAGTATATAGACTTGTGAGTGTATATTAAAGTATATAGACTTGTGAGTGTATATTAAAGTATATAGACTTGTGAGTGTATATTAAAGTATATAGACTTGTGAGTGTATATTAAAGTATATAGACTTGTGAGTGTATATTAAAGTATATAGACTTGTGAGTGTATATTAAAGTATATAGACTTGTGAGTGTATATTAAAGTATATAGACTTGTGAGTGTATATTAAAGTATATAGACTTGTGAGTGTATATTAAAGTATATAGACTTGTGAGTGTATATTAAAGTATATAGACTTGTGAGTGTATATTAAAGTATATAGACTTGTGAGTGTATATTAAAGTATATAGACTTGTGAGTGTATATTAAAGTATATAGACTTGTGAGTGTATATTAAAGTATATAGACTTGTGAGTGTATATTAAAGTATATAGACTTGTGAGTGTATATTAAAGTATATAGACTTGTGAGTGTATATTAAAGTATATAGACTTGTGAGTGTATATTAAAGTATATAGACTTGTGAGTGTATATTAAAGTATATAGACTTGTGAGTGTATATTAAAGTATATAGACTTGTGAGTGTATATTAAAGTATATAGACTTGTGAGTGTATATTAAAGTATATAGACTTGTGAGTGTATATTAAAGTATATAGACTTGTGAGTGTATATTAAAGTATATAGACTTGTGAGTGTATATTAAAGTATATAGACTTGTGAGTGTATATTAAAGTATATAGACTTGTGAGTGTATATTAAAGTATATAGACTTGTGAGTGTATATTAAAGTATATAGACTTGTGAGTGTATATTAAAGTATATAGACTTGTGAGTGTATATTAAAGTATATAGACTTGTGAGTGTATATTAAAGTATATAGACTTGTGAGTGTATATTAAAGTATATAGACTTGTGAGTGTATATTAAAGTATATAGACTTGTGAGTGTATATTAAAGTATATAGACTTGTGAGTGTATATTAAAGTATATAGACTTGTGAGTGTATATTAAAGTATATAGACTTGTGAGTGTATATTAAAGTATATAGACTTGTGAGTGTATATTAAAGTATATAGACTTGTGAGTGTATATTAAAGTATATAGACTTGTGAGTGTATATTAAAGTATATAGACTTGTGAGTGTATATTAAAGTATATAGACTTGTGAGTGTATATTAAAGTATATAGACTTGTGAGTGTATATTAAAGTATATAGACTTGTGAGTGTATATTAAAGTATATAGACTTGTGAGTGTATATTAAAGTATATAGACTTGTGAGTGTATATTAAAGTATATAGACTTGTGAGTGTATATTAAAGTATATAGACTTGTGAGTGTATATTAAAGTATATAGACTTGTGAGTGTATATTAAAGTATATAGACTTGTGAGTGTATATTAAAGTATATAGACTTGTGAGTGTATATTAAAGTATATAGACTTGTGAGTGTATATTAAAGTATATAGACTTGTGAGTGTATATTAAAGTATATAGACTTGTGAGTGTATATTAAAGTATATAGACTTGTGAGTGTATATTAAAGTATATAGACTTGTGAGTGTATATTAAAGTATATAGACTTGTGAGTGTATATTAAAGTATATAGACTTGTGAGTGTATATTAAAGTATATAGACTTGTGAGTGTATATTAAAGTATATAGACTTGTGAGTGTATATTAAAGTATATAGACTTGTGAGTGTATATTAAAGTATATAGACTTGTGAGTGTATATTAAAGTATATAGACTTGTGAGTGTATATTAAAGTATATAGACTTGTGAGTGTATATTAAAGTATATAGACTTGTGAGTGTATATTAAAGTATATAGACTTGTGAGTGTATATTAAAGTATATAGACTTGTGAGTGTATATTAAAGNGAAATGTCTAAAAGTTGATTTATATTATTACACAAATAAATATATGTTTCGTTAACATTTATGCATTATTAATTGAATTTTTTACAAAGTATTTAATTAAGCGTTAATAAAAATCAATCACGTTGAATACAAAATTATTTTTAAAATCTTATGTTAAAATAGAAAATTGCTATGAGCTCACATTTTAAGAATGACCATTGACTAAAAATACCGAACCACGACTTCCTCCGGATACTTAAATTATGTATTCGCTGTGTATCCAATAAACATTCCTTCGCTAAAAGATTAATTATCTTTACAACATGAATAGGTATTTATTTACATAAAACAAAAAAAAATTAAAAACCTTTTACAAATAAAAATATTTGTTTTGACATGTTGTGATTTGTTTATGGTTTTGTTAGAATGAATTAACTGCCATTAATTATATTGGTTATTGTCATAACTTTTTTTTTATTATGTGTACTGGTTGATGTTGTCATAAATATTATATTCGTATTACGTTGTAAATAAAAAGAAAACAATTGACTGGTGGGATGACATAAGATTTTTTTTTTCAATAAAAAAAATTAAAGGAATAACCGGATGTATAATTTTTAAAAAAAAAAAAGATTATAATTAAGGATCAAATTAATTGCTATGTAAATTTATCTCAAACTTGACTCTAAATTATAAACAACAACTTAACTAAATCCATTCCCAAATTTGTAAGAGGGGTTTTTCGCTGGTACTAAGTTAGCTGTTTCTACCCAGATTTCTGTGGAAATTATTTATAGTTCATTGGACCTTCTCTAACCTTTTACAACCACCTCTAACCTCTAAATCCACTTGTAACCTCTTATAACCACATCTAACCTCTTATATCCACCTTTAACCTCTTATATCCAAATATAACCACATATAACCACCTCTAACCTCTATATCCACTTTTAAACTCTTATAACCATTTCTAACCTCATAACTACCTCTAACCTCTTATAATCACCTCTAACCTCCTATAACCACCCCTAACCTCCTGTAACCATCTCTAACCTCCTATAACTACCTCTAACCCTTACTAACCACCATAAAAGCGAGTCCAAAGTCTAAACTCTATGTTAAGCGGCCAAACACGAAGAGGAAATCCTTGAGATTTGGACTGGACAGTCCAGACCAGAAGGAATTCCTATATGTTTATGGAGGCTACCTGTAGACTGTAGTACCCAGAAACCTGAAACCATTTTTTTCCGCCTTAAAGCCATAAGACGGAACTACGCACAGTCAGATGCGGAGTATAAATGAGGCCTTGAGGATCGTTGAAGTTTGTGTTGAGAAAGGTAAGGGTTTGGTAAAGAAAATTTCCAGGGAAATACCAGAAGCTGTTTCGGGAGAATTTCCCCCGAAACAAAACTTTTTTTTCTTCCGGAGTTTGGAAGAAGAAATCCCGGAGCCTTTTTCCTTAATGATTTTATCTTGGTGTATGGCCGCTTTTACTTTGTTTGTTTCGTTGCTACATATACATATTATAAACTATGCTTCATTCATATTTTTTTTTTCTTTAACTACTGCAGTTTCTATGAAATAGAAATAAAATAAAAAATAGGGATTAAACACATGGGTTTGTCTAATTGGTAATTAAGATTATAAGTCATTGAATAAAATATTATGAATGCTACATGCTTCTACTACAAATTGTATTAGAGTAACTCTACTTCTTCCCATTTCCATGCAATTCGCAACTTTTACATCGATAGGTCTCAATGTTTAAAACAGAGTGTTAGAATTTTCAGGTGGTTTTCTCAACAACAAAATAAACTTCCGAAGAAGCAATTTCCGAGACCTATTCGTACATCCAACTGAACTCCAACATATCGGGTTCGATTTCCAAGGAGAACTGATTTAACACTGTCTAAGTCTAAACTAAACGAAGTTCCTTTTTGAATCTTTTGACTCCAAGTTGATCAACTTTCAAAGGTTCTATATAATCGCGGTTATAGTTTTATAAACGTCTATTTCATTCGATTACCAAGTTAGAAGTCAAAAACTAATCTTCAGATGCATTCACTATTCTTTTTAATCCCATGATCCGCATTGGAGTCCATTTGTATTAGTTGATTTACGAGACAAGTATTACCCTTAAGTCATTAATGCACCAATGATCGTTTTGCAGATGTCTTTCAATACTGCAATTACCTTACTGCTTTCAATAGGTACATAAAAATATCCTTTTGTATTTTTCCCTTATAATTGACCAATGACCAATCGAAAAACAGTAAAGTTTTGACCTTGTAATTTTCCTTTGAAGATGGTAACTAAAGAAAAACTTAACTATAAAAGAATTTATCGTGTGTAAATTTTATATTAATATTAATGAATTTTATTCTCCTTAAGTCCCCTTTTAAATTGCTTCTTAAAAAGTGAAATATGTACATAAATTTGAAGATGGGTACTTGGTTGTTGAACAAATGTGCGTTCTGTTCACCGGTTAGTTATTTATGTTCCTGCCTAAGTTCTAAGTCCACACGTTCGTTTCGTAAGTTTTATACCTGACTCTGAAACCCTTTGGAGTTCTTGAAAATAAGACTTGCAAATTCTTAAGGGACTCACACCATCGTCGAAGTATATAGTTAAGCTCATGTAGGGGCTTATATCGGTGACATCACTGCATAGGAAGCTCCTTAAGAGTTAACCGGCTTGGAGAACCCACGACCACGCTACCAAACATTCTTCCTTTTCTTTTTTTGCATATCGATTTCTTCTTCTTGTATCTTCTTCCTTTTTTGGTTTAACGTCATTCAAAGAGATGTTATCATCTTCCTTATACTACCTTCTTCTAAAGAAGAATGAAATTATTTGCTTACGTTAGAAATTTATTTTTGGATTCGGACATCATCCTAGTTATAGATGATATCGTAGACAGGAATTTTTAAACATCATACTTAACAATTCTAAACAATAGAATTAATGAATTTTTTTGTCATCAGTTTCTAGAATATATTTTATAATTAACCAATGATATAGACGTCTACATGATGTTATCTATGAGTCTATAGTTAATGCATTACTAATTGATTTTTATTTTTGTTTACAGGTAAGAAACAAATTTGATCTTTACATAAATGTCTTAGATGTATTCGATGATCTTCTGTATTAAATTTTTGTAGGTATTTATAAAACTTATTTATTAATAAATCAATAAGAGATGCTACTCTTTAATGTTTTGTTTGATATTATATTTTGTTCTTCGACGCGTATAGTGCGTACATTACCTTAGTTCTCAGTTGGTGCGTGAAATGTCGGCACGCACTGATCTTAACTTGTAGACACCGGATGACATCGCTTCGTTGGTTTTGATCTTGAACCTGAAAGATCCAAGTTAGCGTGTTTTTAACACTAAAAAAAAGAACAAGGTCTGTAATTATAGCTAATTATGATTACTATAAAAGCCTACTATTATATTTTCAAGTTCATCTTTATAGATCGTGCTCTTATTACATTGATTGCAGAACGGATTGATAACATTGAATGATTGCCCTAATCTACAATAGATTCATATATCTGCGATCCTTAAAAAAAAAATTATAGTTTAGTGCAAAGATCTACGATGAATACCTTCAATAAGGACCTTAAAAGAAAAAATAAGGCTAGGATCTTCGGCAAAGGTAACCTCAAAGGAAAATATAAATTCTGTTTCCATTCTTAAATCTATATTACTTCTGAACTTACAGCGAAGATAACTGAAGAAATGTGGTCGTTCTGAAGAATGGAACGGTCTCCAGTTTAAAAAAGTCCAAGACAGAAATCCCACATTTTTGGTTCCGTGTCTGTCTGTTGGTCTGTCTGTCACTCAATTTTTGCGACCCAACATATCTTAAAAACTACACGTACAATTTTTAACATAATTTGCCCATTGCTGGTCCCATTTAAGTTTCAACCTTCTACGGCCAGTTTTTTCTCGTCAACATGCCCACAAAAATAAATTTATTGACACCTATAGTTTCAAAAGTATTTAGTTTATCGAAAGTAATCTGCAGATAACACCAGATAACAACGTTCTTTAATTTTTGCTTCATTTATACTTTAATTCATGTAACAAATAAAAATACATTTTTACTGATTAAAATAACTGATTAAGAAACTATTAAATTTGACAATAATGTATAGTAAAAGCATAAAATCAGTAAAGTAAGTGATAGGATGCGAGGCAGGTATATGCCACACCAATTGGCAGTCTATTTGATTTTACTGTTTTTATTTTTTTCCTCTACTCTCGTGGGGTTAAACTAGAAGTTTTGGGTTATTTTAATACCGAATGAGAGGGAAACGACATCAGTCAGCTATCACTGTCAAAGACAATTTCTTTTTATAAAATCAAACGATTTTTTTATTTAATCAAGCGTTCCATCATATATAAATCTTGAAATGAAAAATTTTCGCGTCTTCAACAATACTTTCCTCTTTATATTATTTACTAAGTATGCATAGGAGAAAGAAGTAACAAACAAAAAATTTTAATTGCGTAATAAGATATTGCGTTACACAATGAATAACTATTTAATATACTTCAAAACTTAATTCCATCGAAGGAATAAAAGTATGGATTTCAGGTATGTAATATTTAGAATAAGGAAAAAGGAAGACAGATTTTAACCGGTCCAACTACAAATCAAGGATAAATTAAATAACGAGATCCAAATCCATAACTCCTTAAAAATAACTTACGTATTACAATATCAAGTTTACAATGTTACCATTTTAAAAACCTGCCAAAATATTTGAAAGATGAAATCATTAATTACTTGAAATATTTTGTTTAAACTAAAACCAAGTTTGTTTTTTCGTTACATGTTTGTCTTGTAAACAAAAAAAGTTTATGTTATATAGTTGGGGTTTGGCAACACTGTTTTAATTTTTGTAGTATCTTTGTGACCATATTATTCTTTAACCTCTGAGCTTATTGCGTCATATCGAAGTATTGAGGTTATAGCACTTTGGCGTAAATGTAGAGTACAGTAGAGTTCATATGGTTCGAATCCCAACGACGGAGTACATTTTTATGTGTCGAGCGTAGCAACAAAGACAAGTGTCACGATAAGAGTACAATTATTACTGCATACAGACCACATTTATGTGGTAGAGCATCTTTTCTTTATCGCTCCAGTTCAGATAACCTTGCGTGAAGGTTATGTTTTTTAAGTGGATTTCCTATGGTTTTGTTTCCATTAGTTTAATTTAAAAATAATAAACAACTTATAAATTAGTGATTTCGATGAAAACACAAGTGTCTAAAAATATAGTATAGTGTGCGTATCATTAACACATTAACAGCATGTTATAGTTGAGAAATAAGAGCATTTTATAGGTTTTACAAATTAAGTGCTTAAACGTTGAAATTTGTTGTTTAATCAAGTTAAACAGCTTGGCAATATACTAAAAACAGTTTAAACGCCAGTTTTGCTCAACACAATAATATATACACAATAAATATAAATATAGATCTACAAATCCGAAGATCAACACACAATAATGTTGGCGTTAGTATCTATGTTCTTCAACGTGTCCATACACAATTTAATAAATTTGTAAAACATATAAATATGCCTAACAAATCTGTAGCCATCTATGAAGACTTGCCCATATGCAGACCTTACACGATCTGCTATTAATAGCAGTAGCAGTCAGTCTGACACACCCATCACGAGGTCCCCTGCACGTATCAGTCAAACTGACAGTCAAAATAAACTCATTTCAACTCTGGTCAAGAATAAGGTGTCATCTATAGTTTAATTGCTAAAAGAATTGTTTTGTGAAACTCAGGTTGGGCAACTTATATGTGTGAAAAAATAAAGCCACTTGTTATATCCTGAGGTTATCCAGTGACATTTCTGTTGGTCTGGTTGGCCCGACCTTCGTTACGACAAAATATCGAGCTCTCATTGGTTGATCCAATTTGTTTCGAATCTCCACGATGTCATCAAAACAATTACTTTTGTAATAATTCTACAGTGTGGTGTGGATGTCTTCACTATAATACTGCAGTTTTTAATATTACAGCACAGATGACTGCGATGTCTATTAATAAAAAAAGGCTTCTTTTTTTAAATTAGCACAGGGCTGCAGAAAAACTGTGGATGTGATGTAATAAATATCGCTGAATCCATTTAGATCTGATTTTACCAATAAACTAAAGACAAGACAGAAGGTTGCTACTCATCCACTTCCCGTGATTGAAGTTCGTATTTTTGGTAAATTGTCCAACAGTATATTGACCTTACATGATCATTCACAACCAGAATGTCAATCTCCTGCCTGATTATCACTCCGATTGACCATGTTAGGTCTGCTGTAAAGGTTAAGACAATTTGGACAACCGACTGAAGTTAAACAGCCAGCAGGTGCAGTTAGCTGGTCTTAACGTACCTCTATTTCTTAAAGTAACTCTTTAAAGATTGCGCACTTGCCTTTTGCTTGCTACGCCTCTTAATGTACTATTATCATTTTTCACAAAAAGTATTATTATTAATAAATTATTTTTGTTTTAGTTAAATCTAAACTTATTTGCAAATCTAATATAAATGCCAAAGAAACTATTAGCCGTTCGTTTTAGAGAGTTAGGGAGAATTTGATGCGGGCTTCGTTGATATTTACTCCCTAGTATCTTAAATTCAAGAACAGATCTCGTATTCTGGCGAGAAAGTATAAAAATGATTTAAAAAATAAAAATAAAAGACAAAATAACATTTTAGAATGAAATAACCATCTTATTAGCGAATCACTCAAGCTTTCACTGCTCGATCTCCCCTTGACATTTCCTTGTGCCATTTGAGATTACCATTTAAGATTAACATTTTAGATTCGCTGAGTTCCATATCGTCTTTAAAAAAGGATACAACTCAGAACTACTGATTGTTAGCTTTTATAGCTTCCTTAACATCACTAATATCATGTATGCATGTGGGCGCTTCTAATGCATGGTTCACAAAATGAATGCGAATTAAACTACGACATTTTCACCGTTAGCAAAGGTTGTTGAAAACTCAAAGAAAGCCGCAATTCTTGAAGCAAAAACATCAAAAGTTCTCAGAAATGAAGCTTATAAGATATCAAGTGTAAGTCACGTGGTAACTACCGTTTTGTGACCGTCTTTCAACTCCAACAAAAAACTAACTTTCCATTTAAACGCGGGTAATTTATATTCGTTACAAAAAAAACCTTACATTTTTAGAACGGCCTTCAAAATGATATTATTAGCATTTTTTCTGTTTCCTTACTTATTTCGCAGAATCTTCTGCTAGTTTTATGTGTTACATAAGATTTAATTCTGCAGACTTTAGTGAACCTCCTGCATGACCCTTGAATATTGATTCTTCATCTTCAGTTGATAGGTATCAAGAATACATAATTAGATTGGTATTTTGGCGTTTTTACTTTTTTCATATATGAAATATAATATATGAAGAGAAAGTATTGCGATAGCGTGAATATTCGATATTTATGGATTTATACATTTTAAGGGTTTATTTATAACATTTTTATCTCTCGTCTGCGCAGACACGTAGGGCCAAAACTATTTGGCCGATTTCGAACTACTTGGTCGATGAAATTTGGCATAAATATTTAGAAATATCATATCCCTTGAAATTTAGATGCATACATCTACCTCTAAATTTGGAAGCACTCCTCAACACTTTGAATAGACCGTAAAAATAATTATTTCTCGAAAACTATTGTTCCAAAACAGTTTACATTAAACAATTCTAAAAATGTAGTCCATGTAAATACGAATTTAACACTATATTGTTTCCGAGCTTAACAAAGGTAGTAATGGAAGCTATGAGTTCGTTTTGAAGAACGAACATTTTTTAAGTCTCCGATTTCAAAGATTTCTAAGAGTTTCAGACATCAGGGAACAATTTTTGGTTCCGTGTCTGTCTGTCGGTAGCATAATTTTTGCGAACCACCACATCTTAAAAATTATGGCACACTAATTGGCAGTTTATTTACTACGTTTTTATTAGCTTGCTTTCTTGTTTGTTTGTGTGACCAGTACAATCTTGCTATCGATTTTTAACTAACTTCCCGATTAGCTGGACATTTGAAACTTTTAGAATAGCTGAGAAGACGATGACAATGCATTATTTTTATACATTCAGCCATCTTTCAGCAGAATTTTATTCATTTTCAGCAAATTTTGCTGTATGGAAAGTTAGTTCGAAAAAAATCCGCAAGTTTTTTTTATTTGTTTTGACATGACCCATATCTACGATCTTTATTTTTACGGGTTTCAAATTTATGATTTATGGCAGCAATTTAAAAACGTAGTATATAAACATTTCTTTTTATCTTGTAGTTATTTTATTCATTATTGTCCCTTTTCCCGTTGTAAAATCTTCATTACGAGTAAACTTTTTAGCTGTTATTTGTAAACCAGAAACTAAACTAATGGTTAAACCATTTAATATCAATTAAAGACGTTAAACTCTTCATTTATATTTAAAACCCACTTAAAAGCTTTTAATTTGTTCCGTGAAAAACTCCAATTGTATTAAACGGTTAGGGATTTAAGCGCTCTCTGGAGGAAGTTAAGTGAACTAAACTCCCCCACCGTTAGCTCCAGATCTGCACTGTAAGGAAAGGGAAAGTACGGGACCGGAATATGAAGGCATTTACATAAACATAGCAGTGCGAGAACCAAGGTCCAATGCGCAGGTCAAGGATCTACTCCGCAAGCGAATCTCACCTCTATAACTCACCCTATAATAACACTTTACGCTTTATTCGACTGAATTCTTTTTCCCCTTACTCTTTTAAATGTTGATCCGTTTTATTTCTTCCGAATTTATTATAAAAAGAAAAAAAATGTATAAATATTCATAACTGACATAGTTTAAACTTTTATTAAGCAATTTTTCATTTTTAGTTATTATATCACTATCTAAAATAACACTTCTCCGTGATCTTTAACTGACTTTGTTTTGCTTTATTTTTCGTTCTCCATTTTTTTTTTTTGTGTGTGTTCTTTTTTAGGTTTGATTTGCCATTTAAAAAGTAAAATGTTGAACAATTTATACCCTCGAGGATTTATATACATCTTTTTTTACTTTCTTATATAGATTTCGTATAGGTATTAGATTTCCTATATTATAAATAAATAAAGTATTGCGATGATAGTAAAATTCGTTTTTGATGGACATATTATTAAAGTCCTTGGATTAAAAAAAAAAAAAAAAAAATGGCTTCTGAATATATAATTTAATCCTTCATCAATGATTAGTTACATTTAAACATTTCGGTACTTCATTAGACTGTTAATCCCCTATA
>KZ651403.1:229123-257700 GCA_001010745.2 Gerris buenoi
AAGTTTTTTAAACTTCGCCTTTTTGTAGTCATCTGTAGAGACGCGAGGAGTCCAAAATACTGCACCGATTTTGATTTTGATTTTTCAAAGTCCTCTTAACTACTCCAAAAATGTGTTTCTTTACTTTCTAATACAAAGAGAAAGTATTGTGATGGCGAGAAATATGATTTGGATTGGCGTGAGTATTGTGATGCATACGCATGTTTTGAGGCCTCTCGAAAAACGTGAATAAATAATTAATTCTTGAAACAGTAACGATGTTTTTGATTAAGTAATTCTTAAATGAGACCCATTTAAATACGTATTTAACGTTTTACGTTAAACGTACGTAAAACGACCATCTTGTTGAACTCTTTATATAAGTATGTTTAATTTAACCATAAACTAGTTTACCTGGGTAGAATCTAGTTTTAGACGTATTGAATTGAAGTACATGTGACCTCATTGGAAGTCAAAACCGGTTTTCTGCAAAAACTCACCTATTATGTATTAATATTAAACACATTTTTTTATAAAAAATATTTTAATATTCAATTAATTATAATAAATATTGTGGGAATTAATTCATATCAATATGTATATAAGTTTCGTTAACTTAGTGGGTAGCCTTACACCGCGTCACGAAGGGGTTGAAGTCCGACGTTTCGCTTCCACTACTGGAAGCATCTTCCGGGGTATGGTACATCGTGATGTTGACATCTCTGAAGATGCTTCCAGTAGTGGAAGCGAAACATTGGACTTCATCCCCTTCGTGACGCGGATTTCACCGGAAAACTAGGTCACCGAAAAAAAGTTGTTTATGCATAAGAATAAGTTATATCTGAGTTTTGATTTTCTAATATTTAATTGAATTTTTTTTTTTTTAACTATTTATTTTTATTTTATTTAATAATTGTAATATATAATTTTAAAAAGTAATGTACTATAAATTACATATCGTTTATTTGTAATTGTATACTTTTTAAACACAGACAGTTATTACTTAATACGTAACTGAAGGTTTAAATGGGAAGTTTGCGAGATATTTGCGAGGTATTTGCGTAGAGTTGTTACGCAAGGCAAGGAGTAGGTTGTTGCCGTGTATATTAGTTGCCTGTACGAAGCCTTGTGCAACTTTTTTCTCTTTCTTATTTCCAACAAGACATATTTAATCAATGAAAGTTGAAACATTCTGTTTTATCAATGTCTACTTAGTTTACGACTTTTTTTACGCAAGAAAATACTCACCCAATTAGTGTGGCACATAGCTTCCTCGCGTCCTATTTCATATACTTTAATATTATATTTTATGCTGTTATATTGGAAACATTATTTTTCCTCCCGTTTTGCTTCCGTGCTTATCGAAGTTAACGAAAGCTATGTGATCTATCTGAAGAAAGACATTTTTTTATGTCTCCGATTTCAAAAATTCTAAGACAGAAATCTGTTTTAGAAATCAGAGGGACCTGTCTGTCTGTCGCTCAATTTTGGCGAACCAACATTATTTTAAAACCTCTTAAAACCTACTCGTCCGATTTTATTGAAATTTGTCTGGTAGGTCATATATTAGCTCATTGTTGATCTCATATAAGTTTCAACCTTATGCTCTTATTTGAATCTCTTCTTCATACACTCAATAATTTATTTACTCCCAGCATCATGAAATATGGGTGGTTTGTCAAATGAAAGTAGCTCGAAGATGACCCCATATTAAATTCAACAGTCTGCGCTCTTCCTATTTTATTAAATTGATGGTTTAATTAATGTAAAAAATCAAAACAATTTTTACAGTTTTAAAAAACGAGGGAAAAATAAATAATTTTGACAATACATAATTAGTTTTAATCATGGAGTATAAAGACTAAATAGAGTAGATAAAGGGGGAAGGCAAATGGCACCATTTTCCCCCACCACTAGCCACTAGAGTACAAAGATTGAAACCTTCAATTTCGTTGTCAAGTTGTCAGTTTTCAAATTATCTCAGAGTAAGGAAGGGGTACAGGGAGCAATGTGATTTGAAAAGTGGTTCATTATGCTACACCCATATACTAAACCTCTCAAGCGAGCTCAATCCAAACTAAAGTGACAACAGCACGATCACGTGGTCACTGGTCCTTGACTTATTGGTCAATTCATTGTCCTTCCGTGCCCACGGACACTTGTCAACAAAACCTTTAACCTCATATTATGCTTTGTTTGATTGTTTTATTATCAAAATGTCAAAATATCTAAAGAGAAAAATCTGATGTGATTGCTTTAGAAGACGATTTTGTTTATTAGAAGATTGCTCTTGGTTATCTAGAAACTATTACATGTTAAAAACAACGTAATTGCCTTTAGATAATTAATACGGTTAACAACAAACATTGAAGTACATATATGTATTTATAAAGAAAACTGTATTAAAATATTAAATGTTTCTCCAAACTGCCGCTTGGGAGGTTTAGTATAGGGGTGTAGCATAGTGAACCACTTTTTGAGACCCCCTTTTTATAGTATTGTTACCTCTACCCCTTCCTTACTTTAGGTTTAATTAATGTAAAAAACCAAAACAATTTTGACAGTTTTAAAAAATGGGGGAAAAATGGGGAAAGACATAAATAAATTTGGCAATACATAATAGGTTTTAATGGTATAAAATCATTAAGCCTCGTGCCTCGTCCAGATAGTCGAACCGAACAGAGGAAACGACCCTAACATTGGTTTCTGCGCATGTCCAGCCTAAAGTGCGCCTGCGTATCTCAGACTGGGCATGCGCAGAGACCAATGCTCGGCTCGTTTCCACTGTTCGGCTCGGCAGTCTGGATGAGGCTTTAACGTAAACAAATTATAGCGCGTGGAAGCTATATATACCACACTAATTCGATTAATACATATTATTTTAACCTTTTTTTTACATTAATTTATATAAAAAAAAAAAAACAAAAAAACTCTTTTTTTAAACCGTAATTATCAATAAATTTATTGATATTTGTATACAATATTTTTATTTATCAATAAAAATATTGATAAATTCCCCCTGTCCAAGTATTATTTTAATTGAAAAAAGAAAGGAACGAGGCGTAATAAGTCCAATGAAAAATGATTGTAAGTTTATTGAAAGTTAAGTACTGCCATTAGGAAGCCGTAATAAACCACATAACAGCTGACTTGATTACTTCCTTCTGTTTACTGCTACTTAAATCATGTCTTTCTACTTCTGTCCGTTTCCAATGCTTCATAATGGAAACAGTTTCCTAAGCTCTTTCTATTATTGATTACTTTCCATAAGTCTTTTTCGACTTACCACATAATTTTTAATAACTTTTTCGTTTTAACTATTTATCATTTAAAAAAAAAATAGAGACTATATTATATACACACACACAACACACAGAGTAAAACTTAAAAAAAAAAATATTTTCAATGATAATTCTGAAGTAAATGTTTTTTTTATGCTACAAATTTAAAAATGACATAAATCAGTTTCAGACATCAGGGAAAAATTTTGGGTTTGGCCGGCTGCCAAGCCGGAAAGGTTAAAAATTCCAAAAAATAACCAAAATACAAAAAAAACAAAAAAAGAACTTAACAAAAGGAAAACGGGGGAAAAAAAAGGAAAACCGGGCCAAAGGTAAAAAAAAAAAAATAAATGGGCTCAGAAGGTTGAATCTTACAGGGAACCAACTATGAGCTAATTATGAAAAGACGTTGGCTCGCAAAAATTAAGTGATAGACCGACAGACCGTTTGACAGAAACCGAACCAAAAATGTTCTTCGATGTCTAAAACGGCTTTTTGTCTTGGAATTTTAAAAATCGAAGACATATAATATTTTCGTTCTTCAGAACAATCACAAAGCTTCTGTTACCTTCTGTAAGCTTGGAAGTAAAATTATATAATTAAATTATTATATGAAGTAAAACCACAATTACGCAAAAACTATAATTAGGGTCTAAGTTGGGGCAAATATTTTAGTATCCTCTACAGTCGGTATTTTAATTAAAATCAGGTATTATAAAGGCAAAATATCAGGTACTAAAAAATAATAATTTATTTAGATTAAAAATGTACAGTGTAAATATGCCAGAATTTGCAGTAAATATATTTAAATGAAGTCTGTGGTTTATTTGTATTTCAAGAAGCTAAATCACTTCCTACCTGATTCTGATAGTCAGAAACTCCGATAGTGAGGTATCCGCAAATGGAAAATTTACTGAACCTAATTTATTTGATGTATGTAGATGAAACAGACTACAGGTTTACCAAGCCCAGATGGGTTAACAAACCCGTTCTTCCCAGAAATTAGTTAGTGAATTTAATTTACATTGTCTTCATGTGTAATACATTATAATAAGAACAATACTTACATTGTTTATTATACAATATGAAAATATTTAAATATTTTTATGTAAATTAGTAATTAGCACAGTATTTTCATTTGGGCGTAGCTTACAAGTGAAAACTTATAAAGTAATAATTTAAATTGAATATACTTTAGTTTTGCAACAAATTTAAATAATAATATTATTTATAATTATAATAATCATTGCAGCGTTAACACAGGGATATGTGGTTCGATCAGTAGTTAAATCGTTGCAGCGTTAACACAGGGATATGTGGTTCGATCAGTAGTTAAATCGTTGCAGCGTTAACACAGGGATATGTGGTTCGATCAGTAGTTAAATCATTGCAGCGTTAACACAGGGATATGTGGTTCGATCAGTAGTTAAATCATTGCAGCGTTAACGCAGGGATATGTGGTTCGATCAGTAGTTTATATAATAGCAGCGTTAACGCAGTGATATGTGGTTCGATCAGTAGTTTATATAATAGCAGCGTTAACGCAGGGATATGTGGTTGGATCAGTAGTTTATATAATAGCAGCGTTAACGCAGGGATATGTGGTTCGATCAGTAGTTAATTCATTGCAGCGTATGCAGGGATGTGTAGTTCAATGTCGATAGTGGTAGGGGTACGATCTTATTTGTCCCTTCCCTTTTTCTTTTTAAAAAAAATGTATTATTACATATTTTATTATCTTTTCCTCAATATTAAAAGTTATAAACAATATTATCATTTTTAATGATATCAACGTTTTACTTTATTTTCGTCTAATCATAAATTGCTATGCTTTCTCGCTTAAAAAAGAAACCTTGAAATAACCTATCATAATTTACAATTTATTATTTTCTAATTCGATTAAACCATTTCATAATTAATTTACTGTTTATTCATTTCTAAAGAATAATTTTTAGAAAAAAAAAAAAAAAATGTCAATAGATAATTTAATATTGTCGATTGTTCTTGATTATAAGTGCGGAATTGATTAAATAATTATCCATGTTTTTGATTACGTCTTGTTTTAAATTTGTAATGGGCATTGTTTAGTTTCATTTTTTTTTGAAAATTCATTTATTGTTTAAATAATAAAATAAAGGATGAGGTGTAATGAAGTTGGAACCTTGGTTATATTAAAGTTTAGGGTAGGTCTCTATATAAGGGGAAGTACGTAGGTGTGTTAGATTATGAACGCAGACTTATACTGAGCCCACCTACCAGCTGTGTGCTGTTTCAAGGAGACATATATATATGTATATATAGAAACGGAACGTTTGCTCTTTATAACGTTACCAAGGTCGTACTGTGTTACCGTATATCGGCTCTTACACAGCCCCCGTCAAACTGTTTAAAGGTCGCTTGCAAGGACCTCTATCTAACTCTCTCAACTCTATTCAGAAAAAAACCTGCTTATACAATAACTCTTTCTCTTTTTAATCTCACTTATATTTTGAACTCTTTTAGATTTGTCTGTCCATATGTCTTTCTGTCTGTCATTAACTGAATATAACTTGAGTAAAAGTTCACTGATTTAGTTAAAATTTAGTATGGTAGAGTGCTATACTGGACACTCAGAGGCCCGTGGTTCAAGTCCCGGCACTGGAGCCTATTTTCTCTGTTTATCTCCCATTGATAATAATTATTATAATTTTATTTTAATTAAAATTTAGTATAAATGACAGAAAAAATGTTTTCTTTACAGCTGGTAGTTATCAAAACTTCAGTTTTTAGCGCTGCTGTTCTTTGTAGAAATGCTTCTTAGTACGATTAAAATCCGCTAGATATCAATATGTTTTATTTATCTTTTCTTACAGTGTAACCTCTTTTTAAGGTGTTTTTTTAAATCTTCATTATGTAATAATGTTTGTTATTATTTATTATTTTATATTGATTATTGATTAATATTTAATGTTCATTCATTGTCTGCTACCTCGGAAAAATAGCATATGCTACACGACTGTGAAGTATTTTTTCTTTACCTTGGCAATATTTTTTCAATGTCTCGCTTCGCTCGACAGTAAATGTAATTGCCGCGGTAAAGAAAAGACTCACTTCACAGCCTAGTAACATAATATACCTACTATTTTCTACGTATTTATCTTTTTTAATAAAACCTACAGTGATACCTCTATGAAGTGTTAAAGATCGCAATTATTTTAAGGCGGACGTAACGTAAACGTTTAAATTAGAGAATAATATATACCTAAAGCCTCGTCCAAACTGCCGAGCCGAACACAGGAAACGAGCCGAACATTGTTCTCTGCGCATGCCCAGAGTGAGATTCACAGGCGCACTTTAGACTGGACATGCGCAGACACCAATGCTCGGCTCGTTTCCTCTGTTCGGTTCGACAGTCTGGACGAGGCTTAATAAGTAAAATTATAAAATAAACTCTACCCCTTCTGGGAGTAGAAGTCGGATCCTTAGATATAATTTATAAGGTAACATATATGGTGGATATTTATATGGTTTCGCTCTTTAAAAAATTATTTTGATCAATTTAACATTGATTTTGCTCCATCTTTACACAACATAGCTATGTGGAGAGCTCAGCTAAATCTATTATTACCAAGAATCAAATCATCATTACGAGAGGAGTCATTAAGAAGAGCTAAAGAAACAAATCGGTTTCTACTGTACAGGACACTTATAGAGAAGAATTGTGATTTTGGGTCTTTTTTCGGTCCCAATGCAGGAAATAGTTTTTCATTATCTGAGCTTCGTCTGTTGATCAAGTTGAGATGTGAGCAGATTGTTTTAAATAAAGTGCCCTGGATAGAGAAGGAGCCTGATAGAGAAGTCTGTCTTATGTGTAGCCTTGATAAGGAAGAAAGTCTTTTCCACTTCTTTACCGATTGTCCAGCATACTCAAATTTAAGAGAACAATTTTTTGGATATTCAACTATCCCTGGATACCTTGTAGTTGAGAAATTATCTGATCCCAACAGTATCAGNGGCTTAATAAGTAAAATTATAAAATAAACTCTACCGCTTCTGGGAATAGAAGTCGGATCCTTAGATGTAATTTATAAGGTAACATATATGTTGATATAGTTGCACTGAAAGTTACCTTTTATAATATATGAGTAATGTTTGTATCAGTTACTGTTCAACAAAATCTATAATTAATTTTTTTTCTTCACTAAATTTTAATTTATGCGAGTAAACTTTTTTTTATTATTTTACATTTTACTTTTATATTCATTTCTGTAGACAATATATACTTTTTAAATTTTATTGTATATCATATTATAATAAATATGTGTTATGAATTATTCTTCCTGTAATTAAAACCAATGTGAAAATTATAATAAAAATAAATATATAAATAAAAAACAAAATTAAATTAAATGATTTATATATTATAATGGAACGATATGAAAAAATCATACCGCGTATCAGGAACTAAGTTGAATAATGTTCGGTGAATATTAAAACGTAGTGATATCATACTATTTATAAATACGTGAATAACATTTTTAATAAAGGTATAAGTGGCGCATCTAGTTCGCCACTATAGTGAGGTTAAGTTGGCACCTCGTGCAGTGTCCGAAATACCGTAATGTATCAGGAACTAAGTTGAATAATGTTCGGTGAATATTAAAACGTAGTGATATCATACTATTTATAAATACGTGAATAACATTTTTAATAAAGGTATAAGTGGCGCATCTAGTTCGCCACTGTAGTGAGGTTAAGTTGGCACCTCGTGCAGTGTCCGAAATACCGTAATGTAACAGTACCAGGGGCGAGAGGTACTCGCCCTCACGGGTTAACGCCACTTAACTCATTGGCGAACTCTTGTACAAGAAAAAAAACTCTGTTACCTAATTTATTTAAAATCCTGTTCTAAAGAACACAGGAGATGTATTAAGGGGATTTCAACATACGTTTAAACTTAAATGTTACAGACAAAATATAGTCGAAAGAAAACAAATTTTACAAATAAAACAAATGTTTTATCTCTTAACAATATTTATTATACAATATGAAAGCGTGAATTATGAGTGTCCTAATTTTCAAATGCCATACAATTTTTATTTATTTATTGAATTTTTAAAAATTTAAATAAACAATAATAATAAAATAGGGATCTTAGTAAAACTAAAATAAACGTTCGATCTATAATATTATATCATCCTTTTTTTCTGTGATACATTTTAAATAAATATTTAAAATTTCCTATATTAGGTACTACAATAAGTTTTAACTTAAAGCATAAAAAATTAAAGGTATAACTCTCACTAAGATCTTTGTTGTTGTTATGTTAGAATTTGTAAATTAAATCACATGTTTTGTAAGGAACTACTACTGTGTACTATAGATTTGGATGTAAAGGAATAAAACGTTAATTCATATCAGAACTTAATTAGACTTAATTGGAACATTAGACTAATAAATTGATTGTATTCTTTAACTTTTAAATTGTCTAATTATAATCTATCTAATATAATAAGATAGTGAGTAAAGGTGAAAGATTTGTTACTTTAGAGCTTCTTATTAAATAGATAATTAATTGTTTTGTTTTATTAATAAGGAAGTAGAAGTAGGTAGTGAAATGTGCTACGAGGAGTTTATTTCCAGTTTCAACTTCCAAAATGAAAAATGATTTATAAACAGCTTAAAGCTTACCTAACTAACTAAAGAATATGCTTATTAAATTTTTGAATTCATTATGCTTCTTAATATATCGAGTTCATTATGCTTCTTAATATATCGAGTTCATTATGCTTCTTAATATATCGAGTTTATTATGCTTCTTAAAATATCGAGTTCATTTTGCTTCATAATATATTGAGTTTGTTATTCTTCTTAAAATATCGAGTTCATTATGCTTCATAATATATCGAGTTCATTATGCTTCTTAATATATCGTTTATTATGCTTCTTAATATATCGAGTTCATTATGCTTCTTAAAATATCGAGTTCATTATGCTTCATAATATATTGAGTTTGTTATTCTTCTTAAAATATCGAGTTCATTGTGCTTCATAATATATTGAGTTTGTTATTCTTCTTAAAATATCGAGTTCATTATGCTTCATAATATATTGAGTTGGTTATACTTCTTAATAAATCGAGTTCATTATGCTTCTTAAAATATCGAGTTCATTATGCTTCTTAAAATATCGTGTTTATTATGCTTCTTAAAATATCTAGTTCATTATGCTTCTTAAAATATCTAGTTCATTATTCTTCTTAAAATATCGAGTTCATTGTGCTTCTATTGTACTTACAGTAGACATACATTTTTTAAAAACCACTATTGTGTACTTGAGGAACCTCAAAAACGTGTAAATCCATGATAATCTCAAAAACGAATTTGGGCCATCACAATACTTTATATTTATTTATTTGAGAAAGTAAGAAGCATATTCAAAATAATTTTATACATTATTTTATTTGAAATTGAATAAATGATTTTAAAAGAATTTTTATTCCTCTTATTGCCTGTTGTATGTTTGTCATTATTAATTTTAATTAGTATTTTATTTCATAAATTATCTCGTAAAAAGAGTGAATTACAGAAACATAAATAAAAATGCAGTTTAATACGGGTTAAAATTATTTTTTAGCGTTTTAATTTCAATGTAATATTAAAGAATTTATGATGAAGGGAATCTCACGATCGTTAAAAAATTGGAAAAATAGAATTGTCGGTCTGTTTTTTTTTTAAAAAAAAAATCATTAATTACAATTCATTGATAATGAAGGACGAAGTCACTTTGTCTATATAAGTCGAAAACAAAAAACAGATGTTGTGACAAAATGTTACCTTTATGGGAATGGAATTCCTCTTCTCAGTTACATTAAAACAGGAGAGATACGTATGGAAGTAAACAGTTTGTTGTAGAGAATCATAAAGACGGCGTTTCAATTCTAGGTGACGAGAGCAGTAATTGTGTAGGAAAGAGAAAGGCGAGTCAAGAACACGAGATCTAATAAGTCTATGCTTACCTCAATAGACTGACTGCGTTAGTACTAGGATTGACTGAGTAAGACCAGGTCTGAGTAAGTTAGACCAGGTCTGAGTGACTTAGACCAGGTCTGATTGAGTTAGACCAGGTCTGAGTGAGTTAGACCATGTCTGACTGAGTTAGACCAGGTCTAACTGAGTTAGACCCGGTCTGACTGAGTCGATCCAGGTCTGACTGAGTAGGTCCAGGTCTGACTGAGTTAGACCAGGTCTGACTGAGTTGATCCAGGTCTGACTGAGTAGGTCCAGGTCTGACTGAGTCGATCCAGGTCTGACTGAGTAGGTCCAGGTCTGACTGAGTCGATCCNTCTGCCGATGTCTCAGAATCCCCAGCTTGAGCTGGGCCTGACTCATGAACCCTTCCACCACCTGCTATTTTCTTTGCATTTTCATCTCGCCCATCCCCAGCCACCGAACTTCTTGTGCAAACAGGATATGCCTTGGCTTGGAATATCTAAACACAATAAACAGATTGGTTTGTAAATGGGTAAGATATGTTTTTTTATTATAACTTTGAATCGAATTCATTTAAACATGTTATTTACCTTGAGAGATATCTCAAAAGGTCTATAATTCCCTTCTTCTTCACTGCAAGGTTCAATTAATGGTTCCCATGAACCAACTTGGCAATTGTAGAATGAAGCTTGAACTTGCATTTCTCCTGTAAGTCAAAACTTATATAAATATAAATGAACATACTTACAAAATTAATATATATTTTTATTCAAGGTAATTAATTGGAATACGGTGTTTAAAGTACAATTTTCACATATTATTATTATTATTATTTATTTTTTATTTTTTATTTTTTTATTTTTTATTTTAGTTGAAATTTAAAGAAATTATAAAATGTCATTGTGGTAGAATTAAAAAAGGAAGTTTAATATTATTTTTCATTTAATCCGGTTTTCTTTTTTAAAAAATCAAAAGGTCAATTTGAAAGAAATAAATAGAACAAACTTAATATTAAGAATTTAATGTACGGAAGTATTCTTATCATGATCATGGTTGAAACATTATTAAACACGTTGTTTTTATGTTTCCTTAAATCATTTATTTTTGAAACGATAAGAAATCCTTTTAGGGGGAATAAAAGTTCATGAATTAGATTAATTTAAAGTAAAAAACAATGAATCGGCTTTAATTTTTTTATTGTTTTATTCAGACCTTGAATTATTAGCAGCCTTCCTTGTTTAACTAGACGTAATTGATCCTGAAAGGATAAATAATTTTTTGATATATTCACTGAATATACAAACTAGATAAGCTATTATAACACCATATTATATCCATAATATGCCTTGAAGTTCAGAGTACCTTCACTTTAAAAAAGTTTTAAAAAAAAGTAAGTAAAAATGCGTAAAAGAAAAATACTTCTTACATGAATCTCTTCTGAACTTGATTATTTTATTTTATGCCAGAAAAACATGCAAGAAAAACTTGCAGAAAAACATGCAAGAAAAACTTGCAGAAAACATGCAAGAAAAACTTGCAGGAAAGAAGAAAAAGTAAATCACTTATATAAAATTGAGAAACGTCTCGACGATTCACCTGAAAATGATATGTTATTGCCAAGCTAAGTCAACTACTTTTATTCCAATGAAAATAAATGTTTGTTTTGATTTATTGGTCTCCAAATAGATATAATAACTTATCTAAATTAATTGAATTAATTTTTTTTTTTTTCTAAATATAAAATTAAGCTCGTTGCCAGGAGCTAAACAGTTCATATATAAATTATAATAATTTAGTTTACATACCTAAATTAAGTTTTAGACTAATTTCTTTTTTGAACTTTCAATGTGTCCGGTTTCCTACTACAATATAAATGCTCACACACACATTAAGATAATTAAAATGTTAATTTGACTTAATTTGATATTAATTATTAATTATTTTGTTTGTTACAGGTAATAATTAATTTTGACGCTATAATGCTGGATGCCTGTTTCAATATCAGCTCTACATGGATTCATGTAATCTTTTATATTTTTAATATTATTAATAATAATTTATTTTAATAACGTTATTAGTTTACAAAACAAACTCGTCCGANATGAACGAGTAAGTTTAAATTTGGCGCAAATGTTCATTTTAACAATACCCGGAACGAGTTCGTTAGACAACGTTATCCGCCCAAGCGTTCACGCGAACGCTCGCGCAAACGTAAGCTTCAAATTTAAAATTGGAATTTTAGGACGGATAAAATTCATCTATTTAATGAGACAAACAACTTTTGTTAAATAATTTCATATAGTACAACGAACACCGACACTGCTATGAAGTGACAAAGATCGCTAAATTTATTAAAGCGGACCTAAACCTTTAAAATAAAGAAAACAACGTTTTTACCGATATCTTACGTTCTAACGTAACGATTTTAATAAAACTTCTTACACATCGTCTAAAGTACAATTGAAACAGATACATAAAATTTCTTTTTTTTTAATATAAATAAATTCTTATTGTTAATAAATAATAGTTTATTGTTAATAAATTCTTGTTGTTCTTATTGATAAAAAAAATGTTGCATTGTGAGAAATTATACAAATAATACAACACGTTTGCTTTAATTATACAAATAATGCTTTTCTTTTAATTTTGCCTTAACTCAGCTAGGTACTAACAGTTATTTACTTTTAATTTTGTCTTTTTTCTAACTCCGTCATGTATATGTAGTTAGCAATGTATACGTACTTTGCACTGTGATTTTATAATTTATATCTAAAGAAAACTCTAAATGATTCCTAATTTATACTTTTAATTCATGTTAAAAATCAAAATAACATTGACAGATTTAGAAAATTTAGATTTGGGGAGGAGGAGGGAATTAAATTAAATATTTAATAATAGGTTGTAAAAGCATAAAATCATTAAAGTAAACGAAGTAGGACACGAGGAAGCTATGTGCCACACTAATTTAGAGACTATTTTACATTAATTATAGTATCAATTTAGCAGAATTTAAGGACCCCAGGTCCCCAGACGGTCGAAATTAATCTGGGGCTATCTCCAGGCCACTTTCAACAAACCACCCAAATTTCATAAAGATCAGATACGTGCTTTGAGATGACATAGTTTTGCATATAAATGTTTGTTTATGCGAATGTGGTACTTTTAAAGAAATGGGCCCCCCTTTTTGTTTTTTATACAAAAGAGTTTATATCCCTTAGTCTAACTACCTATTAAGACAAAGGGATATTCCGTTCAATATGCTTTGGGACAAAGGAATATCACACTTTTATATAAAAAAAAGTGTGTATTGTGTTTNTTTATAATTTATAAAAATAAATTCCAAACCTTTGATTTATAAGTCACGTACGATTTACTTTCCGGTTGTTTGAAAATGCAGGATCAAAATAAAAAATAAAAATTTAAACGGTTGATCATCTAAATGTTAGGTTTATAATTATAGATTTATTGACTGACATCCTTGCCCTGTGAAGAGCCTTTTTATAAATTCTTTATATTAGTTTCGTTTCGTCCATCGTCTGCCGTCAAAATCTTTGGAGGTCTAATTAACTCTCTTACAATCATCCAATCGGACTGAGACTCGGCATATAGAAACTGTAACAATTCAAAAGAATTTTTATTAATAGGGACATCAACCCTAACCCACACACTGTTTATCAACCTTGCTTGCAAATACTTAATAACCAAGATTGTTACCGTGTTTTGAATTTAAATTTTATATTTACATTTATTTTAAATCATGTTTCTATAAACAATAACATGGCAGATGACTCACTCAACCATAATTCATATATAGAGTGTGTCCACCGGGTTGAGTGGAAGTGGGGGGGTTAATGACAAAAAAGTATAATATAAAAATTATTCTGGACATCAGCCCTGCTTATAGACTAAGAAGTTGACCAAATCAGTAATTAGTCTAATTATTTATGTAAAGAGTGTTGTAAAGATGAATTTCAAAAATTGTCAAGAGGAAAGAACCTTTTATTTTCAAAATGTTAAAACTGCTTATTACATGTTATGAAATTAAGTTTTAGACTAATTTCTTTTTTGAACTTTCATTGTGTCCGGTTTCCTACTACAATATAAATGCTCACACACACATTAAGATAATTAAAATGTTAATTTGACTTAATTTGATATTAATTATTAATTATTTTGTTTGTTACAGGTAATAATTAATTTTGACGCTATAATGCTGGATGCCTGTTTCAATATCAGCTCTACATGGATTCATGTAATCTTTTATATTTTTAATATTATTAATAATAATTTATTTTAATAACGTTATTAGTTTACAAAACAAACTCGTCCGACGATCACTAACAAAAGGGCTTATAACTTAAAGATCTTAGATATCTTAATCCCTAAATCTGACGAATATAAATCCTAAAAAGAAAGAAGGATTCTAATTTCTATAAAAAATAGAACATTTCTTATTTAGTTATTAATTAATGATAAGGAATTAATTTCCAACTTATAATTATAATTGATCATAATTATAATTATTAAGAAACTTAAATATTTTTAGGACGACTCATTAATTACGTTCTGTTCCATTCTGTAGTAATTAAAACGAAAACAAAAATCCATTAAGTACGGAAAAACTCAATCAAGAGTTATATATATATATATCGTTAAAAAATTGGAAAAATAGAATTGTCGGTCTGTTATTTCCTATATTAGGTACTACAANTATCATTATATATATATATAATGATTTATAATTTATAAAAATAAATTCCAAACCTTTGATTTATAAGTCACGTACGATTTACTTTCCGGTTGTTTGAAAATGCAGGATCAAAATAAAAAATAAAAATTTAAACGGTTGATCATCTAAATGTTAGGTTTATAATTATAGATTTATTGACTGACATCCTTGCCCTGTGAAGAGCCTTTTTATAAATTCTTTATATTAGTTTCGTTTCGTCCATCGTCTGCCGTCAAAATCTTTGGAGGTCTAATTAACTCTCTTACAATCATCCAATCGGACTGAGACTCGGCATATAGAAACTGTAACAATTCAAAAGAATTTTTATTAATAGGGACATCAACCCTAACCCACACACTGTTTAACGACCTTGCTTGCAAAAGCTCAATAACCATGATTGTTATCTTGTTTTAAATTTAAATTTTATATTTATATCTTCACTATTTAAATTTTAAATCGTGTTTCTATACACAAACAACTTGGTAGATGACTCACACAACAATAATGTATATACACAGTGTGTCCACGGGTGGAGTGCAAGTAAGGGGTCAAAAAAAGTGTTAAGTTAATTATTTATGCTTTGAGCATCAGCCCTGCATGGTTTTAAGACAATGAAATTGAACAAATTAGTCTAATTAATTAATGTACAGAGGGTTATTACGATGGATTTAGAAAAAGTTTCAAGAGTAAAGTACCTTTGTTTTTAAAAATATCAAAAGTATTTATTAAAAGTCATGATAGTGGGTCAATATTCATTTAATCGTCCTTGTTTTTTGATCGCCCAACTTTTTATTTTTTAATTTTGTTTTTCAAAACTACCAAAATACAAATTCCTAATTATCTGTTAGAAAAATACTTTGCCAACATAGCTTCCACGGGTTCTATTTCGTATACTTTAATACTTTTGTACTGTTAAAACCTATTTCATTTTGTCAAATTTATTTAATTTTCCGCCTTTTTTTTAAACTGTCAAAATTGTTTTGATATTTTACATTAATTAAAGTATCAATTTAGCAAAATTTAATGACCTCAGACGGTCGAAATTAATCTGTGCCCATTTTCGACAAACCATCCAAATTTCATAAAAATCAGAAAAGTTCTTTTGATGAATATAGATGTATATTGTATATACATCTATGTTTGTGCGCATATGGAAGAGAAACAAATGAGCGCAGAAGGTTGAAATTTATATGGGACAATGGTATAATTTTATGACCTAACATACAAATTTCAGTTATCTCAGTTAAAATCAGATGAGTGGTGTTTAAGATATGTTGGTTCGCAAAAAATTGAGCGACAGACCGACAGACAGCCACGGAACCAAAAATTTTCCCGGATGTCTGAAACGGAATTCTATCTTGGAATTTTTAAAGATCGAAGACCTAAAAACATTTTCGTTCTTCAGAACGATCACATAGCTTCCCTTACCTTCAGTAAGCTCGGAAGAAAAAACTTAACAAATATAATTAACATTAACATTAATAAAAGGCTATTCAAATGTTATGCCACCAACACGCATCAATCAGAGCGTATTTTTAGAAAAATATTTTCGTTACAACACCCTGTACATTAATTAATTGGACTAATTTTTTTCAAATTCTTAAGATCAAGCAGGACTGATGCCTAAAGGCTCTAATTTCAAATCGAAAATATTTGTTTCATTTACACCTTCACGTGCATCCTTTAAGGATTTTCAATAGAACCTTTGTTTTTATGAGGCGCAGTATTATTCAGAATGTACTTAGTTGATAAAGGTGCCGCTAGTTAACTAGCGCTAGTTTCAAGCAATCACCTCCTACGCTGAGTATTCCCCCATTGTTAGATATGTCATTGTCTATTTTTTTAATTTATAAAATAATAATAACTGTCCTTCGTCGAAGCTAGGTGAATGAAAGCTCTTATGTCATTTGAATATTTTATAAAGCGTCGCTGTCTCTCCCGCTATTAAGTTTTCAGAGCAGTGGCCTCGTGTATAACTGCTTTCTTGACGCCACTGTCTTATGAAACTTGACAGCAATACAAATACACATTTTTATAAAACAGCTGCTGCACAACGGGTTTTTCATCATTTTTTTATTGGCACAAAAATACATTTTTCATTCTAAAAAAAAAAGAAATATTGGTGACAATAGATTTTTAATCCAATCAAAGTGATTGGAAGTAACATTGACCTTANTTATATCCCTTAGTCTAACTACCTATTAAGACAAAGGGATATTCCGTTCAATATGCTTTGGGACAAAGGAATATCACACTTTTATATAAAAAAAAGTGTGTATTAAGTTTAAGAAAGTATATTAGATTAAAAATTAAGTTGAGGGCCCTTTTCTATAAAAGTGTCGAGAAACAAATGAGTGCAAAAGGTTGAAATTTATATGGTTTATGGTACAAATCATTTATGTGGTTTATGGTACAAATCATTTATGTGGTTTATGGTACAAATCATTTATGTGGTTTATGGTACAAATCATTTATGTGGTTTATGGTACAATGGTATAATTATGACCTACCATACAAATTTCAGATGAATTCAGATAAAATCAAATGAGTGGTTTCGGTTTCTAAAATATGTTGGTTCGTAAAAATTGAGCGACAGACCGACAGACAGCCACGGAACCAAAAATGTTCCCGGATGTCTGAAACGGATTTCTATCTTGGAAATTTTAAAATTAGAGACATAAAACATTTTTGTTCTTCAGAACGATCACATAGCTTCCGTTACCTTCAGTAAGCTCTTAAGAAAAAACGTAACAAATATAATTAACATTAACATTGATAAAAGGCTATTCAAATGTTATGCCACCAACACACATCAGAGCGTATTTTTAGGAAAATATTTTCGTTACAACACCCTGTTAACATTAATTAATTGGACTAATTTTTTTCAAATTCTTAAGATCAAGTAGGACTGATGCCTAAAGGCTCTAATTTCAAATTGAAAATATTTGATTCATTTACACCTTCACGTGCATCATTTAAGGATTTTCAATAGAACCTTTGTTTTTATGGGGCGCAGTATTATTCAGAATGTACTTAGTTGATAAAGGTGCCGCTAGTTATCTAGCGCTAGTTTCAAGCAATCACCTCCTACGCTGAGTATTCCCCCATTGTTAGATATGTCATTGTCTATTTTTTTTTATTTATAAAATAATAATAACTGTCCTTCGTCGAAGCTAGCTGAATGAAAGCTCTTATGTCATTTGAATATTTTATAAAGCGTCGCTGTCTCTCCCGCTATTAAGTTTTCAGAGCAGTGGCCTCGTGTATAACTGCTTTCTTGACGCCACTGTCTTATGAAACTTGACAGCAATACAAATACACATTTTTATAAAACAGCTGCTGCACAACGGGTTTTTCATCATTTTTTTATTGGCACAAAAATACATTTTTCATTCTAAAAAAAAAAAGAAATATTGGTGACAATAGATTTTTAATCCAATCAAAGTGATTGGAAGTAACATTGACCTTATTTTGGCGATGAAAACTTATTTATAACTCCATTTTTCTTTTGATAAAGAACTTTTTTTTTTTTTTCTTTTTTTTTTCTTATAAATCATAAAATGTCGACTTAAGACATCCGGAAATAATTAAGGATCTTTTATCATCCACCAAAACTTCGTTGAACAACATATTAAATGCCCTACTTTCTAATCTCTTAGCACATATAGAATGAACCCACAATCTCCAAGCCTTGCCGGATTACGATGGTCGCTGTGTCAAAATTCCGGCCATTGAATGGGGGACACCGAGTGTCCCCAGTGAATAGGGCATGCATCTAATTTATCTTAAAATCCAAAACTAAAAGTAAACAATCATGTGTTAATATAACAAGTTTTTTTAAATATGCATAAAATAAATAAACAAATTAGTTATTATGAAATTTAAATTTAGCATCCCTATAAAGAATGAAAACGTTTTATTTGAGTCGGACCATTTTTTAAAATTTTATTCGACGGATCAATTTTATAGTTTGTTTAAAATAGGTCTTAAAAAGAAATTACGATAAATTAATTTAAATATCACGCTATAAATAGCTTATACACTTTTATTAACTTTTGACTGCACGGGAAAATCACATAAATGTGGAGGGGAGCCAATGAGAGCGCTGGGTTTATTCGAGAAGGTCGGGCCAACTTGGTAAATAAAATATCACTGGCTTCACCCCTCCCAAAGGCCTATTGGCTTTATTTTTTCCTCATATAGGTTGGTAAATTTGATATTCAAAAGTTAATTCTTATTGTAAAAGAGTTTAATAGCGCGTATGAAGGATAAGAAGACACTCATATTTAACTTAACTTGACTTTTATGATTTTTCACATGCTAAGCATTCCCATCCATACTTATTACTTGTTGGGCAATCAAAATGTCATAAGGTCAAATAATGTAGATGACCNATGCACATGCACAATGCACATCGACTCATTCTTTTACACATAATTATATGCGTGTGTTTGTGTCCATTAATTTGTCCTCTTCAGTGGAATCAAAACGAGAGATCTTGTAATTAAAAAGTTGTTAATAAGGAAAAGAAAGAAAATTCACATTATTTATACAGATACCATTATCTTCCTCCTTTATCATTTACTTATGAATAATTTGTTGCATTTCTTTCTCTTCTTTTTTCTTTCATTTATTTATTCTTGTTAATTTTGGAATGAAGTTCTTTATAGCACGTTACGACGTCTGGAGCCCGGATGTAAATCCGAAAAAAAAAACCACCCTCATGAATCGACCGATGACGATAACTTGTGACAAAGTTGACCACCAAGTAATTTGGAACACATGTTCATTTTACCAATGCCTAGGACGCGTTTGTTGGACAACTTTATCCGTCCAAGCGTTTGCGCTCGCGTAAACGTAAGCTTAAAATGTAAAATTGGAATTTTAAAACGGGGAAATTTTAACTTTATCTATTTAATTCGACAAACAACTTTTTAAATACAATATTTTAGTAAAACAAACACCGACATCGCTGTAAAGTGTTAAAAATCGCTAAAGCAATTAAAGCGGACCAAATCGTGTAAAATAGAGGACACAAAATTTTTACTGATATCTTACCTTGTAACAAACATTTTAGTAAAACTTTTTTCTCATGTCTAAAATACAATTCAAACAGGCATGTAAAATTTCAACCTGGTAAAAACAGAAGTTTTTGTATAGTGAAGTTATATTTTATAATATTTTAAATGGAGTAGGCCGGGGCGTAATGGCTGGGAATGGTCCTGTTACCTCACAATTCGGTTCTTTACTACAATCATCCTCTTTAACTATTTTCTCAGTAATCAATGCATGTTTATTTCAAGATGTTTTTACAAGATTTTATTTGCTGATTTTTTCATATTTCTGACCACCTCCAAATTCATAATTTGTTAAAAGACATCCATTAATGGATACCAGGATTCACTGATTAACGCGCTTTAACGCCTTTACTGTCTTTTGTTCATACAACAACTTTAACATAAGTACTAAATATAGCTTAGTGATAGTTGTTAAATGACAAGGACGTACCACTTGTTAGAACCAACCAATTATTGGAAATTGGAACCTAGACCTTATTGATCCTATTTTTACTAACTCCTTAGTAGAGAGTTGACGCCAAGCTGCACATCTACAGCCGATGAGATAATGAGGTATCATTATCATACTCGCATCATTAGTGAGCTATGCAAATTAGAGCATCGTGCCATGGGATCGAACCCACGACCTTGTGGTTCCCTCGAATCATTTCTGGCGTTCCAGCAGATGCGACAAGCGATTTAAACCGTACTCCCTTATAACCCGTAAGCTGCAGTATAATATGGCTAAATAAACACATAAATGTTCAAGATGCAACGTGTTATAACTATAACTAAGTTTTTATGTCACATTTAGTTTAACAAATGTAAAAACAGACGTTTAATTCTTTTTTTTTTTTTTTAGTCTGGTATCTGTTTAAAAGTTGGTTGAGACCAAGGTCTTCCACTTTGAAAATGTCACTTGAACAGATTATTGTGCGACAAAAAAACGTTTTATCTCTTAATAAATAAACTTCAGGAGAAGAGGAAAAAAAAAAAAAAAAAAAAAAAAAAAAAAAAAAAAAACTGTAAAGATGAGCGAGGAATAATGTTCCTTATACTTTTCTTAAACTTCTTTGCTCTTTTAAAACTAATTGAGAAAATTACTAGCTCAGATACATTTCATACTATTTAATAAATGTACACTGATTTATCAGTGTATCAAATCTATGCGTGTTTTTTTCTTTATTTCTTAATTCAAAACTGTATATTTATTTGTATATACATTTTTTTATTTATCTTAAATAAAATAAGAGAGATAATTATGTGTTAGATCTTGATTTCTTGTTAGGTTTTTACGCGTTATTTTGTTTTCTTGTTTACTCTTTATCATGTTTTCTTGTTTAATTGTTTGCTTGTTCCTTGTTTACTCGTTATCTTGTTTTCTTGTGAGCTTGTTTACTTGTTATCATGTTTTCTTGTTAGCTTGTTTACTCGTTATCTTGTTTTCTTGTTAGCGTGTTTACTCGTTATCTTGTTTTTTTGTTAGCTTGTTTACTAGTTATCTTGTTTTCTTGTTAGCTTGATACTCATTATCTTGTTATAATGTTTTTTTGTTAGCTTGTTTACTCGTTATCTTGTTTTCTTGTTTACTCGTTATTTCTTTTTAACTCGTTATATTGTTTTCTTGTTTAGTTGTTTACTCGTTATCTTGATTTCTTGATTAATTTATTATCTTTTAAGGTGATTTACTCGACATTTTATTTTCTGGTTTATAAGTTTCTTCAATAGCTTGTTTAATTGTTGTCATGTTTACTTACTAGCAATCATATTGTTTCTTCACATAACTATTCCATTTGATTATCTGTGTAAAATATATCTCACCCCTTTAGGTTTTGAACCTTCACAAGATTGTAGTTTAGACTTTAGTCCTTGATTTAAAAAATTCTCAGCTGTTTTGAGCTCTTTTATTTTATTTAGTTTTGCTATAATAAAAATTGTAGACTTGTAAATTTAAAAATACATTATTGAAATTGAAGGCACTCTGATTGCTGTTATTTTCAAGTTTCCAACCTGCTTTCTTATCTCAGTTTAAAAGATAACTTAAGAGAAAATACTGTAAACTATTTTTTGAAAGACAGGTTGCGTGATTTAGACTGAACTTTAACTGAAGACAAATTCGTCTCTTATTTACGAGGTAAAAAAAAATAACTTTTTAAAGAAGACACATTTGCAAGGATAAACTGTATAAGTGGTGTTTTGTGTGTTTTAGTTCATGTTTAGAGAACAATGGCTTCCAGATTTCCCTCTGTTATTGGCGTCAGTTTACTCGTAACTTTTTCCCTCCTTTTCAAGCCTTTGTTTACAAATTCCCTCCTTAACTCGTGTTTTATCGTTATCTTCACTGTGAGTACTCGACTGAAACACGAAGGCTTTCCAGCTCAAACTCAAAACGCTAGTTTTTTGAACACTTTGAATTGTCAAGGCTTTTTTAACTTTGTAAACAAGACGATTATTGAATAGGTCATCTAATTGCATTGTAATTATACTTTAATATCAATGGTCACAATGGATTGACCTTTAAAATGTTCTTTATAAGAATACGGGACATAAGTAATTTTAGTTATTACGGATCTTTAAATATGCATGACTGGAAGGCCAGTTCTCTTAAAACAGTAGAATTAGTAAGCACTTATTTGTATTCCAATTTCAATGCTATTGTAAGAAATTTACACTGGTTAACATATTTCCAGCTCATTTGACTTACTTTATTTGTGTTATTGTTTGCAGTATTTGATCTTTTTTTAGACTCAAGCTTTCTAAATATAACGGATGCATTTTTATTACACAAAAAAAATTTAGTTGTTTTATAATAATAATAAAATGTACTTAAACGGTCTTGTGTACTTTTATTATACGTTAATTTTATACTCATGCTGCCATTTGCCCAGTTATAGGACCTAAGGCAACTATGTGCCAAACTTATAGGACATGAGGAAACTATGTGCCAAACTTATAGGACGTGAGGCAACTATGTGCCAAACTTATAGGACATGAGGAAACTTTGTGCCAAACTTATAGGACGTGAGGCAACTATGTGCCAAACTTATAGGATAAGATGATGTTCTAGGCATAAATTTGCAACCGATTAAATCGAAATTTACCAAGTATAAAATATAAACAAATTTGTTTTTGGGTGTATTTCGACTTATAATACAATAAGAAATAAACATTTTAAAAATGTTTTTATATATTTGTAATCTACTCATTGTAGCTTTCATTTAATACCCCCATACTTAAAAAAAAAAATTCCCTGTAATATAAATCATCCGCTATGTTGGGTTTCCAGTTTATATCAGATCAAATTGCTATACTTATTTTTTCTATGGCCCAGCAGACCGCACATTTTTTTATATTTTTATTTACATCAGAAATACAGTTTTTTTTGGGGGGGGGGGAATATTTACGATGGCCAAAGAACATTAAATATTGTATATAAAAAATAAACCACGCAGGGGGGGACACGAAAATTGTTGATGTTTTTTTTGGCCAAATAGCAAGAAAATAGTTACTCTGACCACAAGTTTTATTTATGTGTATTTTTGTAATCTACCCTTCAATACCTTTTATTTGATAACCCTCTCAAAATTAAAAAAAAAAAAATCGCGTGACATGAATTATCCGCCCCAAAAAGAGCTGAAGATGGTTTAATTTCTTTCCTTATTGGAAAATAACAGACCCGAATCCTTATTATAAAAAATGACAAACACTGGATCCACACTTTTTTGGGTTTAAAATATTTGCGATGGTTAAAGATCCTTAAATATTGAATATAAAAATAAATCATGCAATTATATTTAATTTGATTTAAAATCCCACTGATTTCGTTGAACATTTTTTTTACTTGTGAAATAATTTATGAGAAAACAATACGTTTCACTCATGACAGTAAGCAACGGAAAACCACGTTATTTAAATTTATTTATTTTCAAACCGGGTCGAACCAAGCCTACGCTTTACTTTTGCTTTTTTTGTGTGTATTTTGTCACATTGTGTAATATGATTTTCAAAGCTTAAAATGTCAGTACCTAAGATTATAATGGTGTAAGTTCAGTGAGATTAAATTCTGAATTATTTCTGCAATTGATTGTGAAAGTATTTCAATTGCAATCTGCGTAGCATTTCATGTGTAATATTTTAAGTATTGAAACAAATCTTGTTTTCTTTATCTTCGATTTTTTTTACGTAAAATATTTTCTTATATGGCACATCTGGGGCAAACCTGGGTTGAAATAAGCGAATGCTTTTTTTTTTTTTCAATACATTTCTACATTTAGATCTAATAGGAGTACATTTAGATAAAATAGGTATCACCGAATCATTATTATTTTTACTTCACGTTTTTGTTGAAATCTTTTTTACCTACATACGATTTTAAGATAGTATATGTTTTAACCTACATTGAAAATTATATTGGCTATTTAGAGATTTAAAATCCAATCAATCACTGACGCCAACAATTTTTCTTTTGCATTTTTACGTCTGTTTTCTGTACACTACAGATGATTCTCTATTATGCATTTCCACTCGTCTCACCGGCACTGAAGAAGACCAACAGTTAAGACTAAAGATAACTAATAGTGACACTGTAGAATGAAGAAGACCATTAGTGTTACTGAAAATAATCAATAGTAAGACTGAAAATTACCACCAATGGCACTGAAGTAGACGGTACTTCAATATATTGTTACTCCCCTATGAATTTTAGAATATAAATGACATTGACTAAATTACTATTAACACAAAGGGATGTTTAGTACAATGAACTTTGGGACAAAGGAATATCACACTTCTGCGTTTTATAAGGGGAGTAACAAAGAAGAAGTTCTGATGTGGACCACACCAGTAGTAATGAAAATGACTAAAAGTATAGACTAAAGATGACCTCTAGTGGCACTGAAGATGACCACTAATGGCACTAAAGAAGAACAATAGTAAAACTGAAGATTACCATTAGTGGCACTGAAAATTACCCCTAGTGGTTGTATGCTTTGTACAATTACTTACTTTTTAGTGAAGAGATATCTTTCTTTATTACCCTAAGTGACTTTATTAAGTAAGTGACCCCCTTGCTCATGTATACAATTTTTCGTTTTACCAATTTCTTATTTTTGAGAAAATCTATTTATTCTCTATTATAATTGAATGCTGAAGGCTGTTCACACCTTTTGTTAAAATCTGTTTAATTGACAGATAATTAGTGTAAAACGTTAAAAACTTAATATAATAAAACCTTGAGATTTAATAAATAAAATCAAAAAATATTTTAGTTAAGGGTTTACACCAATCTTTTATATTAAATAATTGCTTCATTTCTTTTTTTAAAAAAAGTTGTGGAATATTTCGCTTATAACGTGTCGAAAAAAGAGAGGTGGGCAGTTCGAATACCCGCCTGGAAAATTCCAAAGTTGGTTATTTTTCTGGAGGCGTTTCGAGAAAGGATTTTTTTTTTAAAGGCGTGGGGGCATTCGAGTCGTGAACTTCTAGCGGGGATATTCACTTTTTTAGTAAATTTCTTTATTTCAGTTGGTAACACTGTCTCGAACGGATAACTTGTGTATTACTTGAATAATACTCTCGATTATATTTGTGAGTTGCGTTGTGGTTTTTAAGTCGATTTTTATTTTAAACTATTTTTTTCCCTTAACATTTGAAATTAAAAAAGAGTAAATGAATCGATTTGAGCGTAGGTTTGCATAATTGGTGGGCGAAGTATGAACTCCCCAGTGAAGTTGATCTTTTAAACAAAGTCCGGTTTAATAAAATCAAAGTAACGGGTATTTGGTCAAGTAGAAGTACTTAGGAGTTCGGACTATGATATGCAGCCATGTGCTCTTAAAACGGCACTTTGGTGAGTTATTTCTATGTATTAATTATTTTAAGTGCAGCTAAAAATATATTTAATTTGAAAAAAATGTTAATTCTATTCTTTAAAAGCTCTTTGTATCGACATATAGCGGAATAATAACGAACTATCATAGATTATTTTTTAATAGTTCATCTGAAATAGATTGTGTTACAATATTTATGAATAATTATATATAAGTTAATTTGAAATTTAAATATTATAATTGTTCGCCTGATATATTTAATATTTTTTTAGAAATATAGTACAACCTAGCGGAATAAAACGGAACTATTAAAAATAGATTATTTTTTTATTAATATTCAATAATAGTTAATTCATATAATANTGTTAAAAAAATCCCTTGTTATTTTTACATCACATAACTTTCTTTGCTCTCGATATTAAGTAAGACATAAAATAAATAAGTATAATATACACACAATTTGTGTTAGTGAGAGACACCAGACACCTAGGGATGTGCCACGCAAGCGCGACACATAGGAACTGTTCCAACTCTAGACAATTACTTTAAAAAGATGTTGGCTCGACATTACGCCATGTCCTGTATCTCATCTTCTTGATCTGGTATAGGTCCAGAGTTGGGCATCGTCGGGCCCCTGATGAGTCGGACACGACGAAACGATGCAGGACATGGTGTAATAAAAAAAAGTTTAAAAATAAATTTCTTAAATTTGATATTATTGGATTTAAATTCAGTCTTATTTTACCAATTTTATTTAAATTCGATAACTTTATAGACTTTTAAGTGTATAAACGAAAAATGAATTTAATAAATGGATTATCTTACCTAGTATTACTGTAAATGTTAATTCTATTCTTTAAAAGCTCTTTGTCTTGACATCTAGCGGAATAATAACGAACTATCATTAATTATTTTGTATTAGTTCATCTAAAATAGATTGTGTTATAATATTTATGAATAATTGTATATAAGTTAATTTGAAATTTAAATATTATAATTGTTCGCCTGATATATTTAATATTTTTTTAGAAATATAGTACAACCTAGCGGAATAAAACGGAACTATTAAAAATAGATTATTTTTTTATTAATATTCAATAATAGTTAATTCATATAAGCCTTTTTTGAAATAAATATGAACTATCATAGATTTTTATGATGTAGTTCATTATAATTGTTTGATTATAATATGTACCTATATAGATCGTATTATGTCCTAATTAATTAAATTAAATGTGGTGATACCTGGCGGAATGAAAATTGACTATTACAGATTGTTTTGTAATAGTTTAATCTATGATATGATTTAAATTTAGAATAGTTTATCTATTATTAAAATTTCAATGATTTTTTTATAGCAAATTTTGAATAAAAAAAAAGAAGTATAATCGTCTATTGTATTTAGTAATCTTAAAGAAACGCGGTAATGCCACAGCAGAATAAAATTAAATTATTATAGATTATTTTCTAATAAATTATCTATATTACTTAATTTGTATAGCACATTATTTATGATTAATTGGTTTATCAGTTAAAATAATTTCAAATACATGGGGTGATACCTACCGGAATTAGAATAAACTAATGACTGTAATTGCTGTAAATCACATTTTGCGAGTCATAACACGTTACGTATTAAGCATCATCGGGATTAACAAATAATTCAATGTGATTTGCAGTAATTACTACTCTGTAAATTACATTATCATATTTTCATTATTAAACATCATCGGGACTTACAAGCAACATAATGTTATTTACATTAATTACACAATAATATTGCTACTGCTATCATCATATAACGTCAAAAGTTAAGAATTAAAATCATCGGGAATATCAAGTAACGAAGTGTACCTGACAGTGATTATACTGTGTATTACATTACGGATTTCATCATTGGAAGATTGTTAGTTCTTAAGAATCATCGGGACGTACCAAAAAACAACTAAACAAAGACTGTTGTTATCCTGCTTTTATCGGTCATATAAAAATGATATCAGTTTAACCTTTTTTTCCATGGGAACAATTCTTCCGACTTTTAAAATCGACGATAGCGCATTTTATCGTGGTTAAAAAAAAATAGAAGAAATTAAATCAAATCGTTGTCAAATGTTCCGTGTATTATATTTAACTTTATATTTCCTTACTGTGAAAGTGTTATCAACCGAGACTCAATGGGAAAACCAAAAGAAAAGTGTTTTAAAATTTGTAAGACAAATCTTTTAGATAGGTTACAATACTATATTAATTGCGTCATTCATGATCCTGGTTAAAGTTTTGTTTTTTTCTACTACTGAGTGAAATGTCTAAATAAAGATCTTTAAATTTTATAAAAAGAAAAACCTCCCCCTATTGTTTTAATATTTGTCTTCTTTCTAAAGCTTTTCCGCTTGATGCACCGTTGCACTTCGAGATCACTTTTAGAAGAAACATTTAAGGAAAATGCCTTCAGAGGTAAGACTTTGACCGACGTATATAAACCTATTCTTTGGACTCCTGTTGCAAGCAAATCCTGTATTTCCCTGTGATTGTTCCCCTTTCTTAATCTACCTACGGACTATTCCCTTTACGTAATCGGTCTGTAAACAGACCAAGGCTTGAAATCTCTCTTAAGCAATCAAAACTGTACGAAATACAGCGACAATAAACTTCTTTAAAACAATTATCTAGAACACATGCTTACTTTGTTTATACAGTCCCCCATTAAATAATATTAAAACGCCTTCACTCTT
>KZ651403.1:266685-298584 GCA_001010745.2 Gerris buenoi
ATATATATATCCTGAGGTCAAAACAATCAGGAGAAAGATATCGAAAAGGATGAAGAGGAAGAAAAAATAGAAGTTTATTCACCTCTGAATCAAAGTGGTGATGAGTTATCGGAATAACACTTTATAACTCAGACGCAAAATTAACTCGCTCAAATTATACACATCTTCGTTTCATCACTGACAAATGTAGCAAACAAAAAAGAAATAGAACCAAAAGAAAAATAAATAAAAACAAAATAAGCTTAAACGCAGTGGTGATTGAGATTTACCAATCAATACGAAAGACTTATTACTTTTGAAAATTGTTCATTCAGTTGTTATTTTAAAAATTAATTGTGGTATTGAAAATAAAAAATAAAAAAAATATCATATTGAAATAAAGAAAATGCAGTTTTAAAACAAATCGTACTTTTAAATTATGCACAATTTATCAATTTTTCTATTAAAATTATTTAATCAGGTTCTTATTTTTCTTCACTCACTGGGAAATTATTAAATAGGGTAAAAATTAATCAGAGATATAAGAATATTTTTTAAAATAAACCTACAATATCGAATAAATATTAGCAATTGATGATCCTGCAATATCTTGGTTTTGATTTTGTTGAAGATAAATTTATGTTTATCAATACAGAATACCTCGGAAACTACGGAAACGAGTTTCTCCAGGAAAATGACATAAAGCACTGAATATGTATTTAAAGGGACTACATTTTATTTATTTATTTATTAACTTATTTAGTAGAAACATATTGTTATTTGGTTGAGTTTTTGGTGGAGCATTTCACCTAAATTTCTAAGTTAGACAATTTTTAATTTCGACAAATTTCTACGAAAAAGGCCTTGTATTTAGGCTCTTCTCATCATTCTCGCTTCGGCGGTACAAAGTACAAATGTGTGATGTGTGAAGTAGCTGGAACTCTCTACCGCGGAGCGTAAAAAGGGCCTAAAAGATGGCCTAATTGCAAGGTTCGAACAAGTGGTTCGTCCTACCAGTTCTAGTAGGAAGTACAAGACTACTACTACTACTAATACTACTACTACTACTACTACTACTAATGCTACTACTACTACTACTACTACTACTACTACTACTACTACTACTACTACTACTACTACTACTACTACTACTACTACTACTACTACTACTACTACTACTACTACTACTACTACTACTACTACTACTACTACTACTACTACTACTACTACTACTACTACTACTACTACTACTACTACTACTACTACTACTACTACTACTACTACTACTACTACTACTACTACTACTACTACTACTACTACTACTACTACTACTACTACTACTACTACTACTACTACTACTACTACTACTACTACTACTACTACTACTACTACTACTACTACTACTACTACTACTACTACTACTACTACTACTACTACTACTACTACTACTACTACTACTACTACTACTACTACTACTACTACTACTACTACTACTACTACTACTACTACTACTACTACTACTACTACTACTACTACTACTACTACTACTACTACTACTACTACTACTACTACTACTACTACTACTACTACTACTACTACTACTACTACTACTACTACTACTACTACTACTACTACTACTACTACTACTACTACTACTACTACTACTACTACTACTACTACTACTACTACTACTACTACTACTACTACTACTACTACTACTACTACTACTACTACTACTACTACTACTACTACTACTACTACTACTACTACTACTACTACTACTACTACTACTACTACTACTACTACTACTACTACTACTACTACTACTACTACTACTACTACTACTACTACTACTACTACTACTACTACTACTACTACTACTACTACTACTACTACTACTACTACTACTACNATGAGTCCTAAAAGCAAAACATCATTAATGTAGAACGCGAGGAAGCTATGTGCCACACTAATTGGGGAACTATTTTTAATTCCCATGAAAAAATGAATTGTTGAACGTTATTTTTTTGTACAGTGTATTGTGCTACCTGAGAGTTGAGAGTAACCTTTGATAAGGGTAAAAGTGAAAACTATTTATACAAAAAAGCACGTTTTTACATCTGGTGATAATATAAAGGAGACAATATTATCAAAAAAAAAATGTAATTTAGTTGAATTGTTGACGCCTTATATAAAGAGAGTTTTGGTATATTGTCGAGAGATGTAGTAAGTTTTGAGGTTATCTTAGCGTTATGAGGAATGTACTTGTATAAAAGGTATTTTCTAAATGGTACCTGTCACGTTGAAGAAGGTATTGTCATCGTCATTGTTCCACCTGAAACGTGTAGATTTGTTTGAGAATTGAATATGAATGCGAAGACGTTTAGTCATTCTTATTATGACCATACTGGAGTCGGGGTGAGACCGGACGGACGTCCTGTCAGTCCTAACCTTACTTCTATATAACCTAACATTACTTCAGTATAACCTAACCTTACTGCTATATAACCTAACCTTGTCTCCTTCTTTTAATTCAACAGGACAATAAGAAGAATAAAAAAAATACATATCCTTTCTCTTTCTCCTTATAAGAATCCAGCCGTTTTAAAAAAAAAAAAAAAAACTATCTTCAGACGATGTCTCACACAGGAAAAGGAAGGGTATTTGTTATTTTGGGAAGGTTTCCATTTGGTTATGTCCTTGGATATTTTTCTTCATACAATGAGTAAGGTACCTTTAACTATGGGCGTTCTAATCAACACTCTATTGTTTAAGAAGGTTTTTTCAAAGTACCTTAAGGACAAAAAAGGGTTGACGAAGCCGGCGTATGTACTCAAGAAGTCCACGTTCCAATAACTTTTAAAATATATGACGTTAAAAATTAATCTCACTCAGCTGTTTTTAGTAAAAATATAACAATAATAATAAATCAATTTGTCCTCAATATGCTGTTTTTATAAAAATAATGTAATATAAATCAATAATCTCACTCAGATGTTTAAAAAAAAATATAAATCAATGGCTTTTTAGTCAGCTGTTTGAACACAACTATATAAATCAGCTGATATAAATCAATGTTTGAACAAAATAATATACAGTGTTGCTTTGAATATAAAACGCATTTTTCCCCCCGTTTTTGCCTTTCGAAAATCAAATCTCATTTGACAAATCTGGATTTGTCTTATATTTAGGGTTACAATAAGCTACATGTAGTGGAGTGCTAGTTGGTCCTTGACTATTTATAGTTAGCAGATTAGCCTTCACTACTTATTATTTTTTTTAATAGAAAAATTTCAAGGTATAATTATTTATGCCGTAAAAATATAATCAGCATTTATTATACGGTCAACACTGGATTTTTTATTTTTTTATTTTTTTTTTTTATTGATTAAAAAAACCACAAGTAACTAATTTTTACTTTATTTTCAAAGCCACTTTTATTCTTTTTTAAATTAATCAATTGCAATTGGGTTTTTTTTTTTAGTTGAATGAATAAGCTTATTTGTGAACGTTTATACTTATACTCCTTTATTATATTGAGCCGGAAGTCTCCGTTTAGAACCTACTTATGGAGACAACCATGTAATCACTTTGTAAGCGCTATTCTTCAGTCGAATTTCGCGGATTATCATATTTACTTTATAACAATAGAATGAATCTGGTCATTCTATAAAATGTGTAATTCACGCGGACCTTCGATTATTGACTGAATAAACTCGAATGTTTATAATGCTTACGATCTAAGTCGTGAGAAAAAAAAACTATTTTTCTTCTTTATATATAAGCAGGTTATGTATTTTTTAGAGGGTTTTCAACTATAACGAGACCTGATAATCGTCTAATCAGTGTTGCCTGTACTCAGTGATTTCTGACAACATATGTTTTTGTATTTTTTCCAACAACAGCATCAAAACTATTTTTATGCCAATTATTATCAACTTTCTACGTCTTCCTTCGCCCTTTTGAGGGTAAAGATTCACTTTTTTCCCAACCATTTTTCTTTCCAGTTCTACCAACTATGGAATGTAGTCTTTTCTTGATCTTGAATTTTCTTTTTGTCTTTCTTAAGTCGGTGTAAAAAGAATTAGATGTTTAAATTTCTAAAAAAGTAAAGTTAAGAATCTATTTCTTCTTTTGATATAATATACCTCGGAGTTTAAAGAAGAATTTTCTAGCTGTAATTGCATCGAAAGGGATCTTTAAAAGAATTTTTAAATTGAGCGTTTTTTTACGATTATAATTATTATTTGAAATTGTTCTTTGTTTGTTTTGTTTCATTTAAAAAAAGGAATTTAGAAAATTAAAGCATTTTTCTTATTTTTATACTTTCACTTTACTTAAGGGTGAATTTGAACAATTGATTTCGATAATAATGTTAATTGTGTGTCTGAGAGGTAAGGATCTTCAAATCTATTATCTAAGCGAAGACAATTATCTGGTTATATGAGTAAGGTATGTTTCACACAAATAAATACATAATTGATAAGTATTAAGTATTTATAAAATAAAATTGCTCTATAAATATGCGCTTTTAGTACACATAAAGGGTCCGAAGGTACAACAACTCGTACGGTTTTGTAAACTAGCATAAAAAAAAATTACTGTGAAATTTGGTGCACATGTTCATTTTACCAATGCCCAGGACGAATTCGTTGAACAACGTTATACGCCCAAGCGTACACGTGCAACGTTATAGTGCAAACATTTCAAATTGGAATTTTAAGACGGTAAACAATTCTGAAATCTTCAATTCTATGAGACAAACATTTCTTTCAAATAAAATTGTTTAGTAAACTGAACTGTGAACACCGCTATGAAGTGATATAAAGTATATAAAATATAATAAAGATTGTTAAAACTATTAAAATACGGTCCTAAACGATTAAAATAAAGAAAACAATGTTTTTTACTGATGTCTTATATTCTAACGTAATGATTTTAATAAATCTTTAAATACATCGTCTAAAATACAACTGAAACAGGCATGTTCAATTTAATTTATTTTCAAACAAGCGGAAGTTTTTGTGTAATGAAGTGATATATTTTATAATATTTTAAATGGAGTCTGATCAGGGGAGTCTGAGAGAACAGAGTCCTGTTTCCTCAATACTACAACCATCCTACTAAATTATAAATTATAATTACAATTATCATAATAAACTATTTTTTCAATATTCAATACATATTTATTGCAAGACGCTCTCTTCAATGATAAATAAAATGTTTTTCTTTCAATTTTGCTTTAACTCCAGTAAGTAAAAGTAGTTAGTTACTTTTAATTTTGTCTCTTCTCTAATTCCACCATGTATAAGTAGTTGGCATCGTATACTTAGCAGTGTGATTGTATAATTTATATTTAATGAAAAGTATAAGGAACTTCGTTCCTACTGGGTGTCCCACGACACCAAACGTATTATTTTTTGTAATGGTCATGAATTGTTATGTTTTCGACTTCGTCTCAAAAAGTTGTGTGAAAAAAAATGTTGTTACAAAATTCGTGTTACAGTTAGTTTAATGTAAGGTATAGCGTGAGAGTTGTCACACTGTCTTGATAGTTTAGCTACTTCCCTATTAGCTTAGTAAAGTTATTGTTCCTAAACCTGACTGTTATTATTAATTATTATCATTGTTATTAATTATCATTGTTACTAATTATATTGTTTTGTTATTGTTTCAGCTGTACTAGACTATAAGAGTCTGTTGACTGCAGCACTATGCCTCCTACTATGTTTATTTACACAGGTAATTCATTCATTATATTATATTTTTACTATCCATTCATTATTTCTTTTTATTAATGAAATAGTTGTATTAGAAAGTGGAAGTAGTATTAGTCTGTAATTTGTTAAAAAACCACAACAATAAATGTTTGAGGTTATGCATTAAAGTTCTCAGTCAAAACATATTGTATTATAAGGTTTATACTTTCATTTTTTACCTGAACTATAAATTACTTCGAACGAATCATAACTACTTAAAAACAGGTGAATGTCAGGATTTATTTAGAAATGAACAGAACTTAACTTTTTTAACAAAAAGCAATATATAATCTTCTATGAGTCACCTCTAGAATGACCCTTAAATTCTTAAGGCCCTAAATTCCTAAATAAGGGCATTTTAATTCTTTTGGCATATAAATTCTCAAGAACTCATATTGAGGATTATATTACTGCAAGTTATTAACCCTTTATTTACCTACTTTAGTAACTTTTTTCTTGTAGAATTTATTCTTGAGATTACTTGGGTCTTTTAAGAAAAAATCAAATGTCTCACATTTGCGTTATTTCGATCCCTACTTGGATCATTCTCAAGCTGGCTGGTTGACTCGTAGGTACAGGATTAACATACAAGTGAAATATTGTATATATATTATAATAATATAATATATATAAATATTGTTTTCATGTTTTTTCCTTCATTATTCGCTAAAATGCTATATGAAAATATTTTATTACTACGTTTTTATTAGCTTGCTTTCTTGTTTGTTTGTTTGTCCAGTACAAATCTTGCAATCGATTTATAACTAACTTCCCGAGTAGCTAGACATTTGAAACTTTTAGATTAGCTCAGAACACGATGACAAATACTATTAACCATCTTTCAGCAAAATTTAGTTAGTTTTCAGGCAAAATTTAATTAGTTTTCAGAAAATTTTACTATATGAAAAGTTAGTTCGGAAAAAAATCCGCAAGTTATTTTATTTGTTTAGACATGTCCCATGTTTACAATCTTCATTTTGACAGGTTTAAAATTTATGATTTATGACAGAAAATTTGAAAAACGTAGTAAATAAAAAGTACTTTTTATCTTGCAATTATTTTTCAATTAAATTCCACATAACCGATTTCTTAATCCTGAAATGATAAAACTCGTCGACAAATGCAAAGAGAGCAATGCATAAAAACAACTGTTTCTAGAACTTAAGTTTTCACTTCTAATGCGTGAGACTCTCACACATATTTTTAATTTTTATTTACAAGAAAGTATATTCAGAGCTTTAAAAACAAAGCATATCCAATGTAAGTGGAAGAAGGTATATTTTTGTAAAAAGGCCGAAGAGGATCTTTAGCTGAACGACGGTTTCATTCCAACCACATCTTAGACAATAGCGATGCTGCAGGGGTATTCCTTGTTCTCTAGAGAGTTCATTGGACCGAGACTTGCTAGGAATGTGTGAAAGCCCTACCATGATATACTTACCTGAACCCTGTACTTAGGACTTACAACTACTTAAAATATCATTACAAGTTAAAAACACCTTTAAAACTAAAAATAACCTCTAAAACTATGCAAATAAGAACAGAAATCTCTTTGATTTTAAACCATTTATATGTATATTTTACTTACAATCAAATTATCAAATTATATAAAACGAAAAACGTTTAGGGATATTATAAGAAACTATAACCAAAAATAGTACAATTTAAACTCCCTCTATTATTATATTTAAATTCAGGATTTTAATCTTTAACACTGAATTATAATTATTTTTTTATAGCTTTAAATTTTGGGTTTTTTTATCATAAATATGTTCAAATATTTATAGTCAAAAGCAATTTTTTAATGTTAATTTTTCAAGAAAAAATTAACTGAAAAACAAAAAATTGAATTAAATACTATTGTTAATATGCTTTCATAGCTGTTAAATTATATGTTAAGTAGCTGTGATTAGCAAATCACAGAATCAAATCACCTTACAAAGAAATTATGGGTCGAAATTAAAACCACTCACAATAAATAAATGTTAATCTACTAGTTTTGATTTAATTTAATTAAATTTTAGACATATCCATCAAGAAACAATTATTTATACAAATTAAAGAAAAAGGTTCACTTTAACAGCGTTTTTCGAATGGAAAAAATATTATTTATTCTCTATGCACTATACTAAACTTTTTTATAAACTTAATACAAATAAATTAGTAAAAAAATAAATAAATAAATAAATAGTGTACAAATACAATTAGTGTTAGTGTGGCACATAGCTTCCTCGCATCCTATCACTTACTTTATTGATTATATGTTTTTGCGAGTCATTATTGTCTAATTTATTTAATTGTTTCCTCCGTTTTTTTAATAGGTAAAAAATATTTCGATTTTGCATAAATTAGAGTATCAATTGAGCAAAATTTAAAGAACTCATCAGACGGTTGAAATTAATCTGGGGCTATCTGCGGTCTAGTTTCGACAAACCATCCAAATTTCATAAAAATCAGATGAGTACTTTTGAAGATATAGGTGTAAATAAATGTATATTTTGTGGGCATGTGGAAGAGAAACAAATGAGCGTAGAAGGTTGTAACTTGTAGGGACCAACAATGAGCTAATTATAGCCTACCATATAAATTTCATTAAAATCGGGCAGGTAGTTTTTTATTTAATATGTATGTTGATTCGCAAAAATTGAGTGATAGACCGTCAGACAGACACGGCAACAAAAATGTTCCCTGATGTGTGAAACGGATTTCTGTCTTGGAAATTTTGAAATCAGGGACATAAAACATGTTCGTTCTTCAGAAAAACAACACGTACTGAAGAGATAAAACATGTTCGTTCTTCAGAAAAACAACACGTACTGAAGAGATAAAACATGTTCGTTCTTCAGAAAAACAACACGTACTGAAGAGCGATTATATAGCTTTCGTAACATTTGGTAAGCTTGGAAGCAAAACTCGTGAATATTGTTTACAAATTATCCTGAACTTTACTGGTTTTTTTTTTTTATGGAATTTAGTTGCAATAATTGAAAATTAAATTACATTAGTCGTTCATCCTTTAGGGATTATCAAGTCTACGTATAGAAGTGATAAATAGATCTTCACGTCTTTAGACTTTCTCACCATTTCTTATAACTTTCCGGTCATTATCCGGAAACCAGAATCTAGTAAAAGCAAGCAGAATAAAAACCTTTTAACAGCGCAGTCCTCTCCAGATTGCTTCTATACCCGATAATTCTTCCAATATAACCTTTCGACCTTCAAAAAGATTAAAGAAGGTTACAGTTATTCAAATTATAGTTCTGTCATTAGACACAAGGATAGATAGCGTCTACCTGCCTCTTTATAAGGGGTCACTAAACTATAACCTACCCTCTAAAACATTCTAAATCTATTCCATTATAAAATAAAGAATCACACAAGAAAAAAAAAGGATCGTAAAAATTCAATTCAAAAGGATTAATTTTTATTACAGGATATCAATAAAAGGAAATAAATATTTTATCACTTATAATTCATCATTTCCTTCTTAAAACTTTCACGACAAAAGCCTGTAACTATTTTTTGTTTTTATTTATCAACAAAATCACGTGTATTTTTCGTATTAAAGATTTTTTTTTATATCAGCTGTTAGATGTATATAAAGGAGTTTTGTCTAATGTCTTACGTCTTACGGAGTATAAAAAGTTAGGGTAATAACCTTTAAGATTGTGGTAGAAGAAGAATAATTCCTTCGGAAGGATTTTGTTATATTCTTTGGGAAAGAAATAAGGTGAAAAGCTGTGGAAACATTATGGTACAAGTTAAATGAACTTGTTTTGTCCGACGTTACATTCAACGACCTCGCTTTTCACTTTCAGGATCACCAAGTGTCCTTCTTGTTGTTTTCCTTTGTGAATTTTCCACAAGATTCTCCTTAATGAGGAAGTCATTGTTGAGGAACGAAAACTGCTTTTTTTTGTGTTTTTACTTAATTCTTCCTTCTTTATTTTTATTTTTTTGTCTTTTTCAATTTTGCTTTTTTATTTACTGATGATGAAATTGAAAATATGATAAATTCTTATAATTATCAACTAAAAAATCTATTAATTCTTACTTGTTGATGGAGTTCAGGATTGCACTAAATTTAATGTATCTATCCACTGCATCTTCTTAAAACTCCCAATTTGCATCTATTATCATTATCATATTTTATGTTAAACAAAGTGTCTCATAAGCGACATTATGATAATAATAATAATAATATGACAATAAAATAAAACAATAGGGGCCGGCGTGGCTGAGTGGATAACATCCTCGGCTCTGAAACCAAGGTCTGAAACCCGACGTGAGTTCGAATCCCGGAGGGGTCAGACATGTTTCACACTGATGATCTCATCGAGTAGATGAGTAAAGTGGTCGGATAACACCCCGTCCTGTAATGACCCATTGAGCTGTCGAACGGGACTAANTGGCTGACATGAATTCGGTTACAATAGTAATTTACTTCTAACCCTTATTGAGATTTTTATTCAGAAAAAAAAAGTTAGAAATAATTTTCAACTAATTTTTTATTTACATTTTATTATTTAATTGTATATTTTGTTAAATAAATTAATTACCCTTTAAACGCGTAACTTTTGTAAAGGTTTAAAAAATTGTTAATAAGTTTGATTAAAGTAGATCTAGTAAAATATTAAAATTATTATTAAAGGGTTTTTACAGTAACTTATAAGATAGTAGCAGGTAGCAAGGTACAAAGCGTTAACTGGTTATAAAAAAAGTAGGTGTTTTTTTAATAATCAATTATCTATTAAGTTATGGAAGACCCTCCAATATTTTCGTGGACCGTTGCGTCGTATAGTAGGTAAGGTTAATTTCATAAAGGTGTCAGTTATGTAATTATAGCATAATTACATTATATTATGAGTTATGACTATTATAGCCATTATTGTACCATTAATGTACATCGTTTCAACAATTATTGGCTATTGACAAAAGAATGTGAAGTACGACATTTTTACCAACACTGTGAAAAGTGAAATACATCATATATATTATTTCCAGTAATCAATATATATATGCTTGTTTTTATATATTACGTGATAATGCACAGCCAATGCCAATAACAATCCTGATAAGGCATATTTGATGAATATTTTGTTAAAATCGGTTCAGTAGTTTTAGTGATAAGATTCTTAATAAAAATAAACAAACACACTTACCTCTTTAGAAATACAATAGTTAGATATTATGAAAATTATAATGTAACATAAACATTAGAGTTAAAAGCAATAGTTATTTATGTAACTAGGCAGCAAAATGGAATTTTACTGACGAGTGATTAAGTTAGCCTCCGAGCCGGAGGCGAGGACAGGCTATGAAAATTAACTGCCGAGGTTATTAAAGGGTTTTTACAGTAACTTATAAGATAGTAGCAGGTAGCAAGGTACAAAGCGTTAACTGGTTATAAAAAAAAGTAGGTGTTTTTTTAATAATCAATTATCTATTAAGTTATGGAAGACCCTCCAATATCTTCGTGGACCGTTGCGTCGTATAGTAGGTAAGGTTAATTTTATAAAGGTGTCAGTTATGTATGAGTTATGACTATTATAGCCATTATTGTACCATTAATGTACATCGTTTCAACAATTATTGGCTATTGACAAAATAATGTGATGTACGACATTTTTACTAACAATCCGGAAACCATAATCTAGTAAAAGCAAGCAGAATAGAAACCTTTTAACAGCGTAGTCCTCTCCAGATTGCTTCTATACCCGATAATTCTTCCAATATAACCTTTCGACCTTCAAAAAGATTAAAGAAGGTTACAGTTATTCAAATTATAGTTCTGTCATTAGACACAAGGATAGATAGCGTCTACCTGCCTCTTTATAAGGGGTCACTAAACTATAACCTACCCTCTAAAACATTCTAAATCTATTCCATTATAAAATAAAGAATCACACAAGAAAAAAAAGGATCGTAAAAATTCAATTCAAAAGGATTAATTTTTATTACAGGATATCAATAAAAGGAAATAAATATTTTATCACTTATAATTCATCATTTCCTTCTTAAAACTTTCACGACAAAAGCCTGTAACTATTTTTTGTTTTTATTTATCAACAAAATCACGTGTATTTTTCGTATTAAAGATTTTTTTTTATATCAGCTGTTAGATGTATATAAAGGAGTTTTGTCTAATGTCTTACGTCTTACGGAGTATAAAAAGTTAGGGTAATAACCTTTAAGATTGTGGTAGAAGAAGAATAATTCCTTCGGAAGGATTTTGTTATATTCTTTGGGAAAGAAATAAGGTGAAAAGCTGTGGAAACATTATGGTACAAGTTAAATGAACTTGTTTTGTCCGACGTTACATTCAACGACCTCGCTTTTCACTTTCAGGATCACCAAGTGTCCTTCTTGTTGTTTTCCTTTGTGAATTTTCCACAAGATTCTCCTTAATGAGGAAGTCATTGTTGAGGAACGAAAACTGCTTTTTTTTGTGTTTTTACTTAATTCTTCCTTCTTTATTTTTATTTTTTTGTCTTTTTCGATTTTGCTTTTTTATTTACTGATGATGAAATTGAAAATATGATAAATTCTTATAATTATCAACTANACAACAAAATACAAATGAGGTAGTTACAAAATATGTATTTAAACAAACAAAACTTTTGAATGAATAATGCATAAAATAATTGAACTATTTTTCTTAAACGTTTATTAATTATAACTAATGTAAATGTAAACAAAGGTATTTTTCTTATAACAGCGCAAAGAGGATATTACAATAAGATATAAAGTAACAGTAACAATAAAGTAAATAAGTAAACATTTTTTTTTTTTTTTTTTTCCTCAAATTCCATTTCCGATGGCTTTATCTTTATCAAATAAATTAAGCGTAATGTGATAAATACAGCGTTTGATATTTAACTTTAAATCATCATGTGTTTGTCTTTGTAGTTTGCTTGAATAAACCATTGATTTCAAATAAACCCATATTATAACTATATTGTTGTACTTCTTTAGATTGTTACTCCCCTATTTATTTGTTTAGAATATAAATGACTGACTAAATAACTATTAAGACGAAGGGATGTTTAGTCCAATGTACTTCAGGACAAATTAATATCACGCTTTGGTTTTTATAAGGGGAGTAACAATTTAAAGAAGTGCCGACATTGTTTATATTAAATAGTTAATTATATCGATTATTACCCGGAATAAACCAAAATAAAACGAGGTTAAAAATAGAAAAAAAATTACAATATAATTATCATGTCATATATGCTTAAATTATATATACAACAAAAATTAAACATAATTATGGTTTATTTCGAGTGCAATTTCCCCTTTATATATATATTTCTAGTAGCTTCCTTGTTTTGTTATAGTTTTATATTTTATTTGATTGAGGCTTATTAATTGACGTTGAATAAACAAGAAGAATAGATTGTTTAGAAGAGGTAGAATAAGAAGATGAAGAAGATACTTAATTACGCAAGAAGGAAGAACAATACACAAAATCTATTATCTTTGTAAGAGTTCCATCTTCATTGTGCATCTAATGGAATAAACATTATCAACAACTAATTACTCACCGGGCTAATTACACCCTGCGTACCTCCTGTACAGATAAAAATCATAACTGTTTATGCCTCGATGATTTCAATTAATTTGTTATCGTTTGTGTTTGAACAAACATTAACATCCGGGGGTGATCAAAACAAATCAATAGGAATTGAATTTTACCATTAAAATATGCCTGGTTTAGCAAATAAGAATTGCGTCAATTTTAAGAAATAAACAACTTATGAAGCGATACATTAACCTTATGTTATCCATTTCATATATTATATAGCTTTATAAGCCCTTAAAGGGGGTTAGAAGTAGTTGAAGGTGGTTAGAGTTGGTTAAAGGTGGTTAGAGATGGTTGAACGTGGTATTAGAGCTGTTTTATGCCCTCTACGGGCTGTTTGCACTATACGGATTAATACAATAGAGTATATAAGATCAGAAAATATAATAACTTCAAAAATTATAGAAACCATTATGATACAAAATCTATAATTTTGATTTCTAGGTTACTGAAAGTAACTGAAGCATTATGATCATTCAACAAATCAATATTAATTGAACTTAACAATCGAATCTGGTTTGGCTAACATGAATTCGGTTACATACGTCAATTTTAAGGTTTGCTGACTTTAGTGATACGTTAAACTGGTTTTTTCCAGTACATATGTTAAATTTTTGTATAAGCCCTTACAGGTGGTTTGGGGTAAAGGTGGTTCAGGTGGTTTGGGGTAGTTAGAAGTGGTTAGAAGTGGTTACAGGTGGTTTGGGGTAGTTAGAGGTGGTTAGAAGTGGTTACAGGTGGTTTGGGGTAGTTAGAGGTGGTTAGAAGTGGTTACAGGTGGTTTGGGGTAGTTAGAGGTGGTTAGAAGTGGTTACAGGTGGTTTGGGGTAGTTAGAGGTGGTTAGAAGTGGTTACAGGTGGTTTGGGGTAGTTAGAGGTGGTTAGAAGTGGTTACAGGTGGTTTGGGGTAGTTAGAGGTGGTTAGAAGTGGTTACAGGTGGTTTGGGGTAGTTAGAGGTGGTTAGAAGTGGTTACAGGTGGTTTGGGGTAGTTAGAGGTGGTTAGAAGTGGTTACAGGTGGTTTGGGNAATATATTCTCTTTGATAAAATAAATTCAGAAGTTTATTTTTTGAAATACAGAATATATCTAAGTGTTTTGTTGAATAATGATTATAACCACTATACATTCATGAATACTTCATGCAGTACCCTTTATTTCTGCCAATACGATTCTTTATTTATATATATATTATTCACACAAACTTCCTGGCACGTAATTTCAACGTTTTCCAGATTTGGAACCGCTGTTTTTATAAAGCTAAATTTTAACCGGAAACTGTTGTCATTGACTTTTTTTATTTATTATGCCACATTAAAGTAAATCTTATAAATTTTTACTATCTATCTTCTTGTGTATATTTACATTCCAATCAACACTGATATGATAAACAGTTACTTTATTATTACTACTATCATTATAATTACTATATGAATATAATATATTCTTTCATCGATTCATTCTTTGCTATAAAGTAGAAAATAATTATTCTTCCTTCCACTGATGCATCCTGTACTGTAGAGTAGAAAATATTATTTTTTTCGTGGCTGGCTGTGAAATAGTAACTTTAGAGCCTAAAAACCATAGCTAAAATCCATTTTTTCATTGCGTGGACGTTAAGCGTAACTAAACTGTATAGTATTTTTTTATCTACTCTCTGCAAAAAGTAATTTTTCTTGATTCTTTTGTAACAGCAAAATAATAAAGTGTCAGCAAAATATCAAAGTTTCAGCAAAAGTTCAATGTGACAAAATAACAAACATGCTGACAAATTTTAAGAAAAGGTTACTAGATACTAGATCGCAGGTTATGATCTCTCCCACATTCTTCATATTTATATATTTGAGCGTAATATTCTGCTAAATATTTATATATTTTTTTGAAAATACCTTTAAAAAGTACAATAATAAAACAAATTTTATTATTTTACAGTGATTATTTAAAAAAATGAGATAACAAACAGCTTTTTAAAAAAGTGGCAAAACTTCGTTTTGCCTTTGTTTTGTTTTAACTTAATAACTCAAACCTTCGTATTTTTACAATTTCATTTCTTTAAATATTTGATCTATTAAAAAAGGATTAAGGAATGTAATAATTAGTGTAAGTTTTCTGCCGTTAGTAGATAAAATATTGTGTGTGTCCTGATCAGTCGATTTTTTTTTATAATTAAAGTGTATCCATTATAAATATTAAAAATTGGAAGAAATCACAATATTAAATATAATTCACACTACAAAGTGGGTTGGTTAATGGATGCAATATTTAAAAAAAAAAAAAAAACTAGCCAACATCGTGGACCAAAATCGTGCGGCTCTTTTTCGAAATTATATTTTTTATTTTACGCTAAGATAATTAATTGTGCTGATGGTTCTATACCTGAAAAAAAATGGATGGGAAATGGGATAGAAATATAATAAAATATGTTCGCAAGTTAATCTTTATTTTAGATGAGCAGGTACATGTATACATATATATATATATATATATATATATATGTATATNCTTCCGCCTGAATTTGTTTATATTTTTTTTTATTTTCACATTGAGCAAGATGCGGAAATAAAAAAATTGTTATTTCATGATAATATAACACCGTTTATAAATATGCTTAGTAATCGACAAGACCCTAAAATGTACTTGGATACAAGTACTTCCCTGCGATGTTTTTTTAAGTTATCTAAGAATGTGCCGGTCTGAAATAAGTGGAAATAATCATGTTCTTACAGCCATCTACCATAATTATTATATAGTTATATAATTATAATGTCATTATGTTAATGGACATAATTCATTTGAATACAATTTAATAGCACAGCACAGATCCGCACCCCGCACCCACTTCTTTATTATACTTATTATCACCTGTTTCTAATTTGAGATATTACTACATAACATGACGGATATATCCACCGTGAAGTTGCGCATGCGTCTATTCTGTTAAGGCGCATCAACTATCTATGCTTGCGCATGCGCGACAATACTGTTCAGCCATAAGTTATTTATACAGTATTTCTTTCCTTATTGAATTGTCCATAACTATATAGCACTCTCAATTTCCCCCTTTTCTAGGGGAAGGAAGAGATATTCCTAACCTTGTTTAAATCACAGTTTAATATATTATCTTTTTCAAGGGACTTTTATGTTTCCATAACATTTTTAATGATGTAGAAAGATTATATACAATTTACAATAAATAATAAATAAATAAAATTTTTAATTATTGGAATGCGATAGATAATGTAGCAAAAAAAATGAAGTAACTATGTCTTGATCATAATGGCCGTGAGAAACTTAAAACCTTTCCACCTTGTAACCACGCCTTCCTATCATATAGAATGAAGACGTTCAAAAGGGGTCATTGATATAATATTAGACTCATATAGGTTCATATATAGTTATATTTGGGTTCAAGGTTCAAGGTTTCAGGATTTTGAACCGTCCTGTATTAAAGTAGATGTAACGATATTCGAAATTGAAAACGGGGCTTGTTAGTTTGAAATGATGCCCTTTGGCTCTAATAATGTAAAACAAATACCATAAACATAAATTTTCTATATAGTAATGCATTATTATAACCCACGTATACACCGATTAACCCTGAAATAGAGTTTGCGAGGGGCAATTTGGCACAAATATAATCTTTAAGATGTTTGCAAAAAATAATATTTTCTACGGTATTTGGATAAGATATATTTTGGAGTATATTCGTTGGATAAAGTATAATGAAGATTTCCCGCAACTATTTTTTTTTTTTATATGTATATAATTTATTAAATTCTTCCTTATCATACATTTATATTATTATGTATGAAATGGATTATGTTTTGCTTCCGAGCTTATCAAATTGGTACTTCTTTAGATGGTTACTCCCCTGTGTTTTTTATAATATAAATGACTGACTAAATAACTATTAAGACAAAGGGATGCTTAGTCCAATGTACTTTGGGACAAAGGAATATCACACTTATGTTTTTATAAGGGGAGTAACAATATAAAGAAGAATACTCTGTATACCTTCTTCAGATTGGTACTCCCCTTTGTTTTCTTAATAAGGGGAGTAACCATCTAAAGAAATGCTTCAAATCTATGTAATAGTTCTGAAGAACGAAATTTTTTTGTCTTCGATTTCTAATTTCAAAACTTCTACAATTGCAATCCGTATCAGACCTGATAAGGGAACAATTTGGTTCCGTGTTTGTCAGTTGGTCTATCGGTCTGTTTGTCGCTCAATTTTTGTGAACCAACATATCTTAAAAACCGCACGTCTGATTTTAATGCAATTCGTATGGTAGTTCATTAATTAATATTTAACCCATTTTTGGTCCCTTATATAAGTTTAAACCTTCTGCGCTCATTTGTTTCTCTTCCACATAGGCACAAAATTACATTTATTTACACCTATATCTTCAAAAGTATAGTTATCTGATTTGAAACTTTTTAATCCAGGAGATAGCGTACAAAAAAGTGTCTGACTAACATAAAGCTAGAATTTTGTGTATAAGTGAATGTTTTGGTGTCTTTTAAGAACATGTGCGGTCGGCCAAGTTCGTTTGGTAATCGAAAGTAACTAGTAACCCGCACCCTTAAATAGCCCGAGATTATTTTGAACCGTCTACCTCTTTAACTTTTGCTAAATTGATACTTTAATTCGTGTAAAAATCAAAATAATTTTGGCAGATCAAAAAACGGGGAAACAATTAATCAAATTTGATTTCTAATGGCCTGTAAAAGCATCAAATCAATAAAGTACGTGATAGGATGCGAGGAAGCTATGTGCCACACCAATTGGCATTGGCAGTCTACTTCTGAATCATCGATATATCCTTTCAGGCATATAGCCTTACAAAAAACAACCTTATGGCATTGACCATGAGCATCTTAATAATAATCTATACCTATTATAAAATATTCAGATAAAAAATAGATTGTATTCTTAGAAAAAAAACAAATAATTAGATCCAAAAATAGTATAATTATAAAATGAATACTAACTTTTTATTTAGATTTTTACTATTAATTGACTTTTTAAAGATGCAACCATGAAAAATATTATTAAGAATTACTTGTTGGGGTTTTTCTTCAAGGTCATGAACCTTATGGCTCCGTTGTGTGGAACCGAAAAAAAAGATAATGTTATAATTGTGGCTGTTATATGGAGGCACCGCCACAACAACAACAAAAAAAAACCGAAAAAAATATATTTCCTATTAACACGGGATGCGGGCTAATAAGCCAACAAATGAAAAAATAATAAAAATACCTCATAGACTCAGTAGTTATAAAAAAAAGCAGTTTGGAACTTATCGAAGCGTGAAATAAATGACTCATTTCTTGAGCTCTTCTTTTTAGTTCTTCTTCCTTAAGCTTATCGTCCTGTATTTTTATGAACAATTTGCAGAAATCCCCCCAAAAAATCGGATAATGGTTTTTAATTACTCTAAAAAAAGAGAATAGGAAATAACCATAAAGAATCTCAAAAGATTTTTTATTAAAAAAGGATCTGTATACTTCATATATATACATATATATTTTTTAAAACGGAATAACTTAATTATATGGCAGGATGAAGGAGATTTGGAAAAAGAGCAAGGACGCGAATTGCGCAAAGTTGCCGTTGCTTCTTTACGCATGTCTTATTTAAAGAATTATTTTTTTTAAGGACGACAACATTTTCTAAAAAAAAATGAAGAAACTAGTTCATTACTAATCGTCTTTGATTTGTAAACAAGAATTTATTTTATCATTGGTTATATTTCTTCTTCGAGTTGTGATTGATTACCTACTTTTTGTTTATGGTATTTGATTTTTTAATANCCTCCTTTATTATCGAGGACTAGGTAAATTTACTTTACCTCACTACCGTTGACTATTGAGCTGTAGAAATACATTGCCCATGCGTATTGTTTTAAAAGTCGTAGCATAACCTTCACATACATGTAAACAATCTCTTTTAAAAGCAACTTAATAGTTAAATAATGTTTTTATACTTCATTCCGACCTTAAATTAAATCCTAAACACTTACTTATTTTTTTCCAATCTTGGGTTTTTTTCTGCATTTTTTGCTGTAACATCTGATTTACAGCTTTTTTCGGATCAATCAACACTTAAGCCATGTCCAAATTGAACACGAACCGTGCAATGAGGAGTATTGGTCTTTGTTCATGCGCAGACCGGGGATGCGCATGCGCAGAGGCTGGGCATGCGCAAAGACTGGGAATGCGCAAAGACTGGGAATGCGCAGAGACTGGGCATGCGCAGAGACTGGGCATGCGCAGAGACTGGGCATGCGTTGAGACTGGGCATGCGCAGAGACTGGGCATGCGCAGAGACTGGGCATGCGCAGAGACTGGGCATGCGCAGAGTCTGGAATGTGCAGAGACTGGGCATGGGCAAAGTCTGGAATGTGCAGAGACTGGGCATGCGCAGACACCAATGCTCGGCTAGTTTCCTATGTTCGGTTCGGCATTCTGGACGAGGATTTAAGCTANTGTCCTTGAGAGAACCTATTGATAAATAATCTAAATCAAATTATCTTTATTCGCGGAGAGACGATCTTTTTAGACGACCAGGAATTCTTTTAAGTCCTACCCCTACTACATAAAAGATGACCCGTCCAATCTCATCACTCATCAGGATGAAAATAACAAGAGGTGCAAAGAAGAAGAAAAAGAAAGAAAAGCCAACAAGAGCTATGAAGAAAACCTACAGTGTCTACTCAAGAGGTCCTTTGTCCTTTATAATCAAAGGAGATGTGTTTTATTGTTAAGTCTGGTTGTTGCCCGAGGCTTAACCCTTCTTTTTAAGCTCGTAGAAACCTCTTTATTCTCTGCGGTTCTCATCTCATCGGTTTATTAAATCTCGACTCATTGTTTGTCCTCTGCGCTTTTGATTGTTTCTTCCTATTTTATCTCATCTGACTTAATCCCCGACCTTGATTGGAGGTAATCCGTTTCTTGTTTGTGGTTCCTCATCAATGATTTTGTAATGAAAAAAAAACAACAAAACTAGAGTTAATTATTAAAAAACTGATTACTTCTCTTAACAATTGAAGGATATGATCAATCTTGTTTTTTTATTTTTAAATTAAATTAAATTACAAATAAAAATCCATCTCGATTTCAATGATGTTGTTTTGCAATGTTTACATTATGCTTCTGGTTTGAGTTTTTTTCTTCAATTTCCATTCATATGCAGATCGTGCGTATTGCAATGTGCAATATCTTTTTTCTATTTGAAACTGTGGTTTATAATTTAACTTTGCTAATTAAAGAAAAGAGCTACCACTCGGTGAATTACAATTTAGGAGCATTATAGATCTTAATTTAACTATTGTATTTTCTTGTTAACCACACTACTTTGAAACCTTACTACAATTAAATATCATTTAATTTAGAAATAGTATTTTTATTTTAATTTTACGTGCTTATATAATTAAATAATTAATGTTTTTGTAATTTTTTAATGTGTTTCAGGCAAGCGGCCATGGTATAGGTTTCGGTATAAAGAACGAGATCATATTCCTCAACCTAGAAGATGGCTACTTCGGTTGCCAGGTTAACGAATCGACCGACTTCCTACAACTCTACGAACTGTCAAGGCTCTGTGACGGAGTGCCTGACTGTTATAGAGCGTCTGATGAACTTAGAAACGAATTGAAATGCTCAAGTAAGTCAATCTAATTCTTCCCTTAACAATATTATTGCTCAAGTAAGTCAATCGATTTCTTCCTTAACAATATTATTGCTCAAGTAAGTCAATCGATTTCTTCCTTAACAATATTATTTTTTAAAAGTAAGTCAATCAATTTCTTCCTTTTAACAATATTATTTCTCAATTAAGCCAATCGATTTCTTCCTTAACAATATTATTGCTTAAGCTTAAGTAATTCAATCGATTTCTTCCTTTAACAATATTATTGCTCAAGTAAGTCAACCAATTTCTTCCTTTTAACAATATTATTTCTCAATTAAGTCAATCGATTTCTTCCTTAACAATATTATTGCTCAAGCAAGTCAATCGATTTCATCCTTAACAATATTATTGCTCAAGAAATTCAATCGATTTCTTCCTTAAACAATCTATTTGGTCAAGTAAGCCATTCGATTTCTTCCTTTTAACAATATTGCTGCTCAAGTAAGTCTATCGATTTCTTCCTTTTAACAATATTATTGCTCAAGTACCTAATTTAATCGATCCTTTTAACAATATTGTTGCTCAAGTAAGTCAATCTAATTTTTCCTTTAACAATATTATTGCTCAAGTAAGTTTATCGATTTCATCCTTAACAATATTATTGCTCAAGAAATTCAATCGATTTCTTCCTTAAACAATCTATTTGGTCAAGTAAGCCATTCGATTTCTTCCTTTTAACAATATTGCTGCTCAAGTAAGTCTATCGATTTCTTCCTTTTAANTTTTTTTTAAACGCAGAAAAGCAATTATTATCACCTAAAGTCAGGTGAAAAGAGGTTTTAAGTCAGCATTAGACTCGAGAGAATAGAATTAGTTTTTACCTTTCACAATAGAAGAAAATTATTTCTTATTTTTAGCATCTTTAGATGGTAAAAATGGGTGGAAGATAAAAACACTTAACTAAAGACAGGTATCTATCGATACAGGTAGTATACTACTTTTTCAAATTTCTCCCTTCGTAATACAATGCTAAATGATATCTCTTATCTGATCTAATACAAACAGTTATTCCAAAAATCCTAGATTTTTCAGAACACTTCTCATATTTTCATTATATTTTTTTCATTTCATTCTGAATGTGAATGTAGAATGCGTTCATACTTCAACCTTCTTTCCTTTTAACAATATTATTGCTCAATTAAGTCAATCGATTTCTTCCTTAACAATATTATTGCTCAAGTAAGTCAATCGATTTCTTCATCTAACAATATTATTGGTCAAGTAAGTCAATCGATTTCTTCCTTTTAACAATATTATTGCTCAATTAAGTCAATCGATTTCTTGCCAATTGTCACAGTCACAGAAAAAAGTTTTATGTTATTTCTATAAACAATTTTTTATTATTCAATTTGTCTAAGGTCTATAGGGTAAATTTTAACTAAGGACATTTTCAACTAGGCTTTGTAGATGTCTATAGACCTTAAATAGAAAAATTATTCAATGTGATAACTGATAATAGCTTAATGATTTTATTTTGTTTAAGCCAGTGTTGGCTCAATATTGGCTTCATGAGTGAATTTGTTACTAAATAATTTGTTGGTCTTGTTTTAGATGACTGTGGTAAAGAGGACGGATCAAAATGTATAAACGGCGTCTGTTTAGATTCACAGTGTCATTGTAACGATGGATACGGCGGCTGTAACTGCGAACTTACAGGTAAATCTTTGTTTAGATTAGAAAAATAAACTTATTAATTATTTATTAATACATTTAATTAAATTGTGTAATTAACGTATTGATTCGTAAAAATTTGCTAAAAACAGGTATTACGAGATATTACTTTAGGTATGGAAGACGATCAAAAGGCGTTCAACCTTTAATTTATTGGTTTAAGCGCCTTTTTTTGCCAACAGCGATGAAACCTTCCTTTTTTCCTTCAAGATTAGAACTGTAGTTCACAAGAAGAGTAATGGTAAAAAATTATTTATAAAAAAAGTAAAGAAGTATGCAAGTGCATGAACAAAAATTGAAATGTGGTAAATGCCATAATAAAACTGGCTTTTTACTATATTTATTACTATTTCATCATCATATTATTATTATTATATTTTTATATGAGGGAATGTTCTGAAGATACGAGGGGTTAGGAGCAACNTTTCTTGGGCATTTTATTTTCTGATTTATCAATATAAAATACAAATTATTTTTTGTATAGATGCTCGTAAGTATGTTTTTTAAGCATGATTTAAGATGCTTGATTTCGTTTATACTTTATTATTCTTTCTTTTTATTTTGCCTTGTTTTTTGGGTATGCGATGTTAAGTTTTTTGGTAAATTTACTGTTTTACAACCGATTATGGTCCATTTAGATAAAATCTATTCTGGAACACTAAGTAGTAATTTTATTTTATTGTTATTCAATAAGGCAATAGGCTATATTTAAACTTAGACACGAATTATATCATGACCTCGCCATTTTTAACTTTAATGATCGCAATTTCGTTTATTTGCTAGTTGAAAATGCGTAACCTAATTTCGTAAATAACTGTATACAGCTTCCTTATTTGCTGATGAAAGATGTTGCCCATTTTTTATCGCTCTCTCGTCTCACGAACAAATTCAGCACCGCCAACTACGAACTTAAAGAATGTTTAATTACGCGAAAACTTTTTTTTTTTGTTTGTTTTTGTTTGACCTCGAAAAATGTATAAAAAATTCAAGCAACCCTCCTTTTTTAAAAGAAATAAGTTAATAAATAATAATAATTTAAAACAATAATTGTTCGAAATATACTTTCCTCGTGTTCTATGTACACATGAGAATTCGATATATTTCGGTTTCGATTCCCAGTGAAATTAGACATTTTTTTTATCGCAATATTACATTACATTTGCGTTAACGGTTGAAGTTAATATAGGACCGTTATGTGAGCGCGTGGAAATTTTCCCTGATGTCTGAAACGGATTTTTATCAAGGAATCTTCAATTCTAGGAATCAGAAATCAGAAACAAAAAAATACGTCTTCAGAATTTTAATACTTCCGTTACCTTCGGTAAGCATGGAAGCAACATTATAAACATCATTCTTTGTTTATTTGATAAGCGTTAAGCCTCGTTTAGACTGCCAAGCCGAACAGAGGAAACGAGCCGAGCATTAGTCTCTGCGCATGCCCAGAGTGAGATGCGCATGCACTCTTTAGATGCTCGGCTAGTTTCCTATGTTCGGTTCGGCATTCTGGACGAGGATTTAAGCTATAACCTTCATTTTTCTAAGAAACGTATTTTCTTAAATCAATATTAACGAAGTTCATGCAAAAATAAATGTTGACTTTAATTAAAGACCATTTTCACACTAGGATGTAAATAGAAAGCTTTTACAAACTACAAACTACAAGTAGATGTGTAGAAGCGAATCCGATTGTTAAGAAGATAAAAGTTAGTCGCGTGCAGTAAATTTACCCACTTATTTCGAATGAATATGAGATGTTATAAAAAAAAAGTGCATATAATTTATTTACTGACTCGTTCTTATTTTTTTTTATATTTTCCACAGATGAGAACGAATGTAAAAACAGGCCGTGCGATGTTTTTGCTCACTGTACGAATACTATGGGAGGTTTTCAATGCAGCTGTTATCCAGGTTATACTGGAGATGGACTTCATTGTCAAGGTAAACAACAGTTCACTTTCACCTCCAACTAAATTCTAAATAAAGACATATTTTTTTCACAAGAAAAAAAAGACAAAACAACACTGGTAAGAAGGATTAGTTTTAATTTATTTCCAAAATGATTCCAAGGACATTTGTTTCGTCAGACTTAAAACTCACTTTTTTTTAACTGTTTTTGCACCTTTTTTTGTAATATACTATTGATGATAGTACAGTACTTATTTTTTATCCTTTTACTTATTAGAGTAGATTGTAATAAGTAATATTAAGGACATATTATATCGTTAATAACATTCCCATTAGATGATTTGAAAATAGTACGTTTATGGCAAATTCGTTTTAGTTTTTACGAAACACAGACTCGTGTGATATTAAAAATCGTTTATCTTTTCCTTTGTTGATTAATTTCTATTGCTCATCGTATTTTTTTTTATTTGATTTTTAAGAACCTTTGAAATTAATTTAACCTACAAAAGGTGTGATTTTCATTTCAACGCTCTTTAAAAATTGTTTAGGAAGATTTGAACTTGTAATTTAAAGGAAAATATCGTCACTGAAACTGGTAAATTATCGTAAGTTATCAGCTTTTCAAATAAGAGATATAATAAAATATCAATTTGTTTTTTTAAACTGTAAATTATCGTATGTTTTGATTTATCCTTAGTACAATATTAGCTCTCATCAGGAAGATATATTACAACTTGTTTTTAATGTTACATGACCCATAAATAAGTGTAACTTTTGTTTTTATACCCTTTTTTAAAAATTATATGAATAAAAACTAATTTTAAAAATGTCGTAAGTCTTTTAATCCCTTAAAAATTTAAACGCAAAAGGTTGTATGTTAGGGTGCGAAGTGTTGTTTGTTTAAAAATGTTGACTAATATTTTATTGCAAAGTGAACGTATGTGGTTGTATTAATTATAATATTAAATCCATTTTTTTGCCTCTCCTGAAAAATTCCCTTTTTGACACACGACAATTTGCAGTTTCAGTGACGATATGGAGCTGGAGCGTTTATAAGTTAATGTCGAATATCGGCAACTATAAGTTCATTGTTTAAATAAATTTGTCCGGTATTTTGTTTAACTTACAAATTACTTTGAGTAAACCTCGTCCATCGTACAGACTGCAGAACCGAACAGAAGAAACGAGCTGAGCATTCGTCCTTGCGCATGCCCAGATATATATGCGCATGTCTGAGATACGCAGGCGCTCTTATTAAAGCTGGGCATACGCAGAGACCAAAGCTCGGCTCGTGTCTTTAATTTTAACTAAAATGAAATTATGTCAAAATTCAATTATAATATGAAAATGTACCTTCATCGCTATTAAATTCAAGTCTTCATTCTCTATTAAGCTGGGCCCTCACTTTTATCAAATCTGCGTATCATGATCGACATCTTCTTGCTGTATCAAACTTTTGTATCGAAATCAAATAGACACATCAAAGAATGATTCACGGAAAATATACAGATAAGCGTGGACGAGGCCCAGCTTTGTTTACACGCTTAACGTGGAATGAAAGTAAATAAGGTATTCATTATTCATTATTATTTTTTAACTCGTTCGTTTGATTGTTTTACTGCAGACATTGACGAATGTTTGGATCCTGCCATTAGAAATAGGTGCGTAGCGAATGCTGAATGCTGTAATCTTCCCGCACATTGGCTCTGCAAATGTAAAACTGGCTTTCAAGGGGATGGAGAAAGACTGTGTACAGGTAAATTCGGCGTTTTTATTTAAAGTTTAAACTCCAAGTATGTAACTGTGTTTGAAAACATTAGGTTGGTATTCATTACATTAGAACCACGAAATAACAGTTTGTTTAGAAATTACCTACTTCACAAATTTAACTTACGACATACTTAATCTGTTATCTGAAAAAAAAAAAATAAAAATAAAAAATAAAAAAATAACACTGTCAGCTGATAATTACAAATTTAACTTTCTTCTCTTGGAACTTAAAATTTACTATTTGTTATTGCCAACCTATAGAAAAAAACATAAAATAAACATCTGTTCCAAAGGAAATTTGCAACACTGATCGACATTATAAAAAATGTAAGGCTTTTTTTTTCGCGATCTTTTAATAATTTTGTTTTCTTTTTTGTCAAGACTTAAAAATGCTATCATAAGTTACTAAAAGATTCAAAATTCGAGAATAATAATAATATACCTATACGATTTTAAGTAATATTTATAAACAAATAGTTGACGCAAATAGAAAATAGTTTTGCAAAAAACGTTCGAATCTTGCAGAGTGAAGTTTTTGTCATACTAATGAGAAAACTTCTGAGTCTTTTTATTTATCAACACTTTAAAAAATATACTTAAAAGAATAATTTCTAACAGAATTACTAGGTACTAATTTTAATTTTTATTTGTTTTATGTTGGCAGATATCGACGAATGTTTAAATCCCCACGCCTGCGGTCCCAACGCCAGATGTAGGAACTTGATCGGAAATTACACGTGTGAATGTTTACCTGGATTCGGAGGCAATCCTTACACCGGAGTAAGTTTTTAAATAATTTATCTCATCATTTGCTTAATATTCTATATTTACTGCATTTTGTTACTAAATCTTTAAGTAGTTTTATTTTTTCCCCAATTTTGTATTAAGAATCATTCTAGTTCATTTATTTTTTTACTTAGTTTAAGTTGTCATCCTGCATTTTGACATATTTACGAAATACAAAATACAAATTATACAAAATACAAATGTCTATTGTTTACTAGTTTACTGGGTACTGTAATAAATGTTTACTGTTGTACTGTTCTTTCTACTGTTACTATTTACTTTTATTAAATAAATTAATTAATAATGTTCGAATAATAATAGTCCTTTTTATGTTTGAGCTCAAGTAATAATGATTTTATATTAATCTTACTTGTCTTACTTCAAACACACTTGTAGAATATAGAATACATGCTGCAGAAAACATTGTTTTAATTTTCAATCATCTTCAGAAAAGGGTGGTTGGGAATTGGCAATGCACTAATTGCTAGGTAATTATGGTTGTCATAGTTCTATTCATCTGAAAGCAAGGTCCACACAATACGTAATTTTCAAACATTCTCGTGGATTTAATTTCTAAGAGGTGAGGCATGTTTTAGTTTATATACCTAATTAGAATTGATTCTGACAGTGAGAAAATAACAATAGCTCGAGTTTTTGATGGCTAGAAAGCAGGACCAACTAGGCAATCAAAAATTTCAATGGATAATCTCAGGATAACTCATTATTTAAAGGGGATGGAATGTTAAAAAGGGCTTTAAGGCAAAAAAGTGACCCCATAGAGGTAAGAGAAATTGGAGAAAAAAATCATACTGCGCATGCTCCACGACCTTTGAACTGGGACAAATTACGTTTGTCTAAATCTTTGTTAATTTCAAGGTTTATTTTGAATCAGGTTATAAACTTGATTGTTAACTTATAATTGTAAATAATGCTAAACAAGTCACTATAAACGGCTAAATGTAGTCTAAATATCAACCACAAACACTCAAAAACAGCACAAAATAAGAAATACAACGCACGGGAGAATATAACGCAAGGGAGAGTACAACACAATCTGTTGATTGTTGATAACCTGCCGCACGCTTATTGGTAACCTATAACCTATTGGAGCTCATATTATTCATGGGGTCACTTTTCAGCCACAACCCGCCATCCCCTTTATATGATATTCTTGGGATAACTACCACTTAGTGGCTTTATTTCCACTCTTACATAGGCTGGCCGACCTGAGCTTTTAGTTTAAACTCTAATAGTGGGAATAGTATAATTTATCTGATCATGTAAAGTCACTGATCTCTCTGCATTCTGTTATAACCCAATGATGATTGGGAGGTATTAGAAGCACAGATAAAAGATAACAATAACTTTTACAGTCAGATTATCTAAAGCTTTGACTTTTGACACTCAGATTGGCCAACCTAAATGATGAACAAAATAAAGTCACTAGGTCTGTAGGAGGGGTGGGGACGGTGACATTTTTGTTTGCCTAGTTGGCCCGACCTTCTAGAATTCAAAATCCTGACTTCTCATTGGCTCCCTATGGATTTTCCCACGCTGTCAAAAGTCAAAACTTTAGATAATTTGACTGTAATTGTGCTTTTTACAGGTTATTTTGTGCTTATGAAATGTCGGTCTGTTAACAGTGTGGTGTACAAGATCAATGCAAGTTCCCCGGTTCATGTGCCCCAGGCGCTCGTTGCTTGAATGGCGCAGCTGGGCGTACTTGTCACTGCCCACCAGGCACGACCGGTGACCCTTACGCAGGCTCGTGCGTCGAGCTAGACTCATGTTCCTCATCACCTTGCGGTTACAACGCACTCTGTACCAACCTCGGCAGTAGTTTCAAATGCAGTTGTCCTCCCGGTTTCTTCGGAGATCCGTTCAGGGAATGTACCACAGGTAACTCAATTAAATCCGTCGTGGAAAAACACATCGTTGTTAAAAATAAATATCCATCAATCAGCACTGTTCCTTCTCATTTCCGTGTACATAATCTCATGTAAATATTCAAGCACATACTTAACTTTTTTTTGTTACTTTGTATATAGATTTTTAATTTCTTCTCTTTGTGTAAATACTTTTTTTTTTAAATTTAAATCAACAAAGTGAAACTGAAAATTAATGCGACATCACATATTTTTTCTTAATTTTGTACTGTAAAGATGATTTATCATAACTAGAAATTATAAAAGCACATTAGATCCTTTAATTTCTCCTAGCCTCTTCAATTGCAGCATAAATTTTTCTATCAGTGCAGATTTTTCTGTGGCATCCTTGGTTACCCAGTGAAAAACACTGCCTGAAAGGATGTACAGTAAATAAAGTTGTTTCACTCCTTAAAGAATATAAATTAACAAATAAAATAAATATATCTTCTATAGAAATTTTTTAAAGGCAACAACAAATCCAACTCTTTAAATATATTTTATTTACATTTTTGTTTTTAGTTATTGTGTAGAAATACTTACAGTCATAAGTGCAAACCTTTTGGAAGGCAACCTGGTCAAGTTGAACACTTTTCTATGGTCCCTCTGGAAAAATTTATTTTTCCTAATTTGGGCAAGGTGCACCACCAACCTAAGGTGGCTACTTTTTGTTGATCCCTTCAGTTGGAGGTTTTATATGTGTGATATTTTGATTTCGACTAAGATAAAGAATGGAATTTTCTTCAGCTCCAAGTGAAGCACCCTGCTTCGCTTGGAGCAACAAATTTTTAAGTCAAAGTATTTTTAAAAAAAAATAAATAAATAAATAAATAAATAATAATTTCCCATCTTCGGAATGTGTTTACTTAAAGATATTTTATATTTATATTATCGGTATATATTATTAAAAAGAGTTTTGTAAACAAACAAATGTGTCAAATTGTCAAAATGTCCGAAGGTTCAAGGCAGCTGCCACTTTACGGCGAGCAAAGCTGGGGGCAGAGCCCCCTAGTATATAAAATTTATATTTACAAAATAACTCTTAGGGAACCAAACAAAAAATGTAGTCTCCTTCTTCGCTGTACACTCAGCTTTACTAATTCAAGTTCTGTTTTCAGATAACACAAAATGTTTTTTAGAAGATAAAATTAGAACTGGATACTCAAATGGTTAATTAATTAATTATTGAATTAGAAATAAACACTAGATGATTAAATTACATGTTGGCTGGAATGATAGGTAGAAAGTACTCAAAATTGGTCTGAATGAAATGTTAGCAATTGTTTTTGTTTGTATTTTACTTTCTCATATATCCTATATGCAGTTGAGATAAAGTATTGTATGTTTGGTAAGATTTGATTTCGAGATTTTGATTCTTTAAGAGCTAAATTAAACAAAGAGTAAATTACCCAAAAAAAAAGATTTTTATTAATTAAAAGTTTTTAATATATATATATATTTTTTTTAATTTCACAAAGAATGAAATGTGATGTTGTATTTATTTTCTTTCATATTTTATAAACTTTTTGTTGAAATTTAACATTTGACAAGTCAGTAGTTGTTTGTTTATTATAAAGTTTGTTCCAACCACACTTCAAACTGGTTTGAAACTGTCTGACGCATGTTCATGAGACCACACTTGATGGTTTTTTCGCTAATGCGCATGCGTCGTACAGTTTCAAACCAGTTTGAAGTGTGGTTGGAACAAACCTATTATCTTTTTACTAACAAAATTCTTGATTATTTTGTTTTAAATTAAAAAGAAATTAGGTCCATTATATTTATTGTGTTTGTGTATGTGCTGTTTTAATATATTTGTTTACCCCTTTTGTAAATAACTTAAAAATGAATAACTAATATTATAGTTAGTTGTATATAGTTTTGTAGTTCTGTAACGTTTTATTAATAATGTACATAAATGGGATTTGGATAGTTCTGTTGAGGAATGCATTAGTTTTAGTGTTTATATTTGTTGAAGAATCGTTATTATTATTAATATATCTTTATGTGGAAAACTGTTAATGGTAATTCGAATAATTTACTTTTGTTCTCTTTTTTTGGTGGTGAAGGATGTTTTATTTTGGTGATGGTCTATCATTATTTCTTTTCTTTTTTTTAAAATATAAAATCTTCTGAGAGCATCTAATATACTTACAGTAATTACGAAATACAAACAAATTACATACACAGTTATAATAGTCTTCACTTATATTTGAATATATTTAAATATTTACAGTTTTTTTTTGTAATTTGGACTATGAACTTGACCCTGAGTAAATTATTAATTTTCTTTTTCTTAATTACAAGTTATGAATATTAATTAATGTTGAACATAATATGCCTTTTGCGACTGAATTAATTTGGTCATTAGTAAACCAAATGTTGTAGTTTATTGCAATGTATATAAATATATTTTACAATTAATAGTCATACCAATACATTACTATATTATACATTACACTATATTATAAGTAAGCTAATTTAAATACTGTGTCACTTAAAGCAACAAAAAAAAAAGAAAAAAGTATGTTTACTTAAGATAAATAGATGATGTAGTTCAATTAATTGTATTAAAAAAATAAATTAATATTCAATCAAATGAAGTAAAAAAGTAGTAATGAGTCTCATTTTATGATAGATTTAATAAGAAAACAATTTTTTAAAACAAATGATGCTAGAAGTATTCAAAAAAATATTCATAATGTAAATATCAATAAAAAACAGTAGTAAAAAGTAACCAAATATATTAACAGAATATTTACTAATCTCACTTTTTTTTTTTTTTTTTTTTTTTTTTTTTTTTTTTTTTTTTTTTTTTTTTTTTTTTT
>KZ651403.1:299630-361654 GCA_001010745.2 Gerris buenoi
GGGGGGGGGGGGCGAGGGGGATAATTTGAATACCTTAAAAACTGTACCTTAGTTGGCTAATGAAAAATACCCACTATTATAGAGTAGAACTTAGAATAGATAAACTCATAAAAAAATGAGGGAAGCCAATGAAAGCTTGTTATTTTGACATAGAGAAGGTCGGACCTTCTAGGAAAATGGAAATTTCACTGGTAAGCATGCCCCTCAGGATACCCAACTAGTGGCTTTATTTTCTCCATCACATAAGTTCCCAACCTGTATTGTCGTAATTAATTCTCATCTTGGACATATTTTAGTTTAAATATACACATGTGTATATTATTGTTAGTAAATTACTCTTTTACTAAACCTGGTGCAAACCTGCTTCTTTAATTTTATGATTTACTTGTCATTATTTTTAATATTAATTGACCAAGATCTAAAAAAAATTGTTCAGTATTATAAAATTATTATTTAAAAAAATTATTGTATTGACAAAACTTCAAAATTGTGTCTTGTTTCATACTCTTGGATGTATTCCACCATAATTATAATCATATATATCTACCTTTTATCAGTCTCTAATCTAATTGGAGCCTTATGTTATGTATATTTATCATTTACTCTATTACACTATTATTATGACTTTTGCTTAAATAAAAAATAATTTACTGTTATATGAATATACTATTTATTATGTTTTCTACTTATAGACTTTTTTTACTTTATGGACAAAAAAAAAAATGACAGGCTCTCTTCAATCAAGAAATATTTCTTTAACTTTTTTTTTGCTGAATTCTTGCTGCTATCTTGCTGAAATCTTGCTTCGCTCTTGTCTTCCTTTCGCTGCTATCCCTTATTCTTGCACTTGATTTTTATTTTCCACTTGTTGCACTTTCTTTTTTTTTGTTTTTTGCTGTTCTTTTTTCTATGTCTGTTCTTTGTCTTTTTCTTCTATCTTATGTTCTTGTCTTTTTGTTTTTGTTGTGTGCGCATGGAATAATCAACTTGTCGTCCTGTGTCCATGTTTGTTTTAAATTAAAAAAAAAAAAATCCCTATAAACCTACTTCTTTAAAGAAAAGTTCTTAATTTGTTTGTTAAGTGTTCCCTTATTTGTTTTTATTTAACAACTAAAATTAATATTTATTTTGCCTGCCTTAATCTCCTTTATGTTTTAATTAATCCAAAAATTGTAATCTATGTAACCAATAATAATGATAATAATGAATTAAGATTTTTTTATTAATTATTAGAATCACCAATTTTTTTTTTAATTTAACCGCAATAATATTAGTATTTATTTAATTATAATTTTTTTAAAAAAGAAAACAATTTGAACGATTAAATTTCCTAATAGTTTATCCTTGCTTTATTATTTCCTAATTGGCTATTTTTTTTGCACACTTGTGGATTATTTTTTTAATAGGGGTTTCTAAAACCCTGAATAATTACTATGTAAATACACCAAATTTACTAAAATAAAATAAAAATAAATTAAAAAAAAATTAAAAACTCACTTTTTAATTAAAAATATGTAATATACGATTAAAAAATATAATTATTTTCAGGTACATATAATTTTAAAATAAGAGAGTACGAGATTGTTTATCATTATTTTAAATAATTTTATTATTAATGTGTTTGTTAAGTTTTTTTGGTGATAAAATATTTGTTGCATAATGAGTACTAAATAGATATGATTTTTTATAGATTGATATTTTATCACCACTTAACACAACATAGTTTAAGACTTCTGCCTTAACTTGAACAATGGGCCTCAAATTGCATCAACTTGATTGATCGTAGCTTTTTAAAATGTAGCATAAATTATAATGGTGATTTTAAAATTTATGTCACTTTTTACTTTTTTAAAAAATATAGTATTGTGATGGCTCAAAAAATTGATTTTGTGAGATTTGTTTTTTTCTTTTTAGACATCGCAGTTTAAAGACTATGTTAATATGATATTATTATTTAAGATAAAAGGGAGAAAGAGAGTTAATAATGCATTTCCATTTGCTGGGATTTGAACACAGACCTGTAGATCTAGTCTCTTAAGCTGTGTCTTCTAAGTTAAAGTGGAGAAATTAGAAAAAAAAAACAGCTGATTAGAAGCAAAAAAAAATTATGATAGCTTCACCTACAAGGTCTCACTTGTTCATATCATGAACTACCTACTCCGGGACTTTATACCTGGTATGCAGGGTTAAAGTACTTCTAATAGAAGTTTAAGTTCTCATTACAACTCCTTATTTTAATTTCTGGCAGCAGGAATTTTGTTATCTGTTTCCTCTTTTCATCTTAAATAATAATTTAGATTTCTAGACGTAAATATGTATTTAGTTTTTATTATTATTATTTTTAATTAAAAAAGTCAATTAACACTGTTTATAGGCCAAGAGCGTTAGCTCAAAAAAGGCCATTAACGGGAAAAAATTCTGATAAAGCTGAATTTTGGTTTATGGCTTTATTTTGGTCCCCTGATGAACATACTAAGTTTTCCCCCTCGAGGGAGATCGGCGTTGGCCGCCATTTTGAAATACAGGGACCAAAATTCGGTTTTTGAACCGAAACCGAATTTTGGTTCCTTTTTTTCAAAATGGCGGCCATCCCCGATCTCCCTCGAGGGGGAAAACTTATTATGTTCATCAGGGGACCAAAATAAAGCCATAAACCAAAATTCAGCTTTATCTGATTTTTTTCTGGTTCAAAGTCTCTGGCGCTTGGCCTATTACTGTAGATTAAAAAATAAATAAGAACCCTCAAAATTTAAATACATTCTCGTTACTTATTAAGCATCAATTTGAGGCCACTGGACTTTTATTTAGTACGTATCCGTTTGTTTTCCTTGAAAATTCATATGAAGAAAATATGCAAGTCTGATGTTTTCCTTTCTGCTACTGGAATGGTGTCAATTCGAAGCAACAACACCATGAAGTGATGTCTTAAGACCACATTAGTCAGTTTATCTTTTTGTTCCTTTAAGACAACACATGATGTTTAAAATTAGTAAGATGCATCTAGAAGTGGAATTGAAACAGTATGCCCTTTGATACAGATTTCATGGAAAAACTAAAAGATTGGTCTGCGGACAAAGTCTGTATATCAATTTTTTTTTTAAAAAAGAAATTTATATCAAAGTTGTATAAAAGATCACGGTTTACAAACTGACAAATTCCAGGATCTAAGGAGGTAGTAAGCAGCTGAAAACCCCTAGGGCCTAATACTACCTCAAATTGAACATTTTTTGTCTTGCAAATGTATTCTTACTGACACTGAAATATTCAAAAACAAAATCTGAAGGTTCTAGACAGTAGATAAGATTGAGAATTTATACACTATCATAATATTATCTAACTGACCTAGTGAATCAACAGGTATCTAGTGTTGTCACAGTTTTCATCTCAGGCGGCGGAATTTCTTTAATCTACATGTTAAAATAATAATAATAATAACTAGTCTAAAAAAAAAGAAAAACAGACTTAAAAAGAAACTTCATAATTATAATCTAATTTCTATTTCGTACTCTCTTAATATTTTTTTTTTTTTTTAATTTAAATAAAAATCAAGTATGTATTATAAAAATCACTTGCTAACACAATAGCAGTTTAAAAGCTTAATTGTGAATCTACAATAAAAAATAGCCAAAAAAAGTGTTACCATATTTAGGAAATGTAATGTTTGATTAGTTATTTTTTTTCGATTATTTTGGCAGGCCTATGTTCGTTGGCTGTTCCGCCACGGATTTATTATTTAGTTGTGTTGAATTTATTTGTCCTGATTATATTAGCGTATTTATTGACATAGTTTACCCCCCTCCTGAGATGCGCCTTCGTCTTCCATCATTCTATTAACTCTTAAATCCAAATGCCTCTTCTTCTTCATTTACTTCATCTAAGGTAATCTTTATTTTCTTTATTTTTATTTTTTTAATTTTATTTCAATCTTCTTTTTTTTTAAATTTATTTTTCTCTTTCATATTAATTGCAAAAAAAATCAAACATTTTATGCAAATAAATTTATAATAAGGGTTTTCTTTCATCTTTTTTTTAATATATTTTTGTGTTTTATTATTATTATTTTTTTTTGGGTTTATTAATTTTAATTTATAACATAAACTACTATAATGAAATTAAAAAATCAATGATAAAATGGGATTAATGTGACATTTTTTCCTTTAAAATTGTCACGAACATACAACGACTAATTTGAGGAAACACAAACCTTAGCCTCAAAAATTAATATAGCAAGCTATCTTTTAAATTTTTGGAAATAACAAAATTTAAAATGTTATAAATATAAGTGACAAACTTACATATCGTTATTAGATATCACCAGTTTCGATATTAAGTTTGTCTAATCTAAATTTATCTGGATGCTGCTCAACAAATTAAGTAGATGACATTTAAATTTGAAGAATACGCATACTCTAAAATGGAAGAGTTATATTATCATCTTGTTTTCAAGCTTTGAAGTCGGAATGAAGTTCTAAGGCGGAGTTACAGATTGGTCTTTGTTTCAATGGAAGCATTCTAGATCTTGGGTATTCTAGAAAATTTTATTGTTAGTTGGGTAGTGTTTGTGAAAGCTGTTAGTTTAATAAATACAATGTGTCTTTACTGCGGTGTTCTTAGGTGTAGCTAAAGACGACTGTCGAACAAGAGGTTGTGGTGTGGGAGCGGTGTGCAGTCAAGTTGAGAACAAAGATTTCATCTGTAAGTGTCCTACCGGAACCATCGGTAATCCCGCTGTCCAGTGCAAGAAAGGTATAACACATATTTCACTTCTTACTCTTAATTTTGGAAATCTGTTTCTTCATTATTGTGTCTTGTCGACGGAACGGCAGCTCAAACTTGTTTAAATTCTATTTTCAGAGAAAGAGTGCGATGTGGACAATGATTGCGCCGATAACAAGACGTGCATAGACCAAGAGTGCTTTGAAGTCTGCAGCATACGTGGGGTTTGCGGTGAGAACGCCCTTTGTGAAGGAAAATCACATAAGGCCAACTGCGTGTGTCCCGAATGCCACTTCGGCTCACCCCAAATCCGTTGTTACCTAGATCCCAAATGCGATCTGGGTTCACCGAAAAACAACGCCGCTACTAACTGCCAAACTAACAAGGACTGTCCGAAAACTCTGGCTTGTGTCGAAGAGAAATGCTTAAATCCGTGTCACTCGATGAACGTAACTTGCGAAGCCAATAAAAAGTGTAAAGTCCGTAACCACAGTCCCATGTGCGTCTGCGAATCGGGTTTCAGTCTTTCCGAGAACGGAGAACTGAGCTGTGCGACCGATATATCTAAATGTGCGACCGACGAAGACTGCGGAAACGATCAGGCGTGTATATTCGGACATTGTCAAAGCCCTTGCTTTAAGATCAACTGTTCCCAAGGTAGGTCGTGCCAAGTCAAAGATCACAAACCGATGTGCGTCTGTATGGAAGACTGTTCACCCTCCGCGTCTATATGCCTGCGAGACAACGGCTGCGCTACAGATCAGGTTTGCTACAAGTTCCGATGCATAGATCCGTGTGTAAACGTCACCTGTCCTCAAGGATCTCCTTGTATCACCGAAGACCACAAACCCGTCTGCAAATTCTGCTCACAGTCAGGTTCTCCGGATGAAGTGTATGCCTGCTCTAAAGGTAACAATAGTGCTGATATAAAACCTACTCATGACAATCTTTCATTCCTTCAATTCGAATACTGTTCCCACCATGCCGCAAAACCATTTCTCTTTGCACTTTCCACAGAATTATGTTGATCTCATTACTTCTCTTCCATTAGGGTTCTCTTCAGTTTCTGACAAACTCCCTTCACATTTCGATTTACCATCTTTCTACTCCTTACATCATCTTCATGCTCCTGTTTTCTTCTCGTCATCCAGTTATTTAAAAAAAACAAATTTTTAGGACCTTACATCAATTATTAGACAAATCAAATAAGTGAAAAATCAGAAATAAAACTGACAGACATTACTAGAAAAAGGTAATTTAAGTGAACTTTATTATGCATGATAATGACCTGGTAAGGAATTTTCTATTATTTCTTTTTGTTGTTGTAAATTATGTAGTAATAAAATGTTGTTCTGTTTTAATGTATATTTTGAAACTAACGGGTGGTGGCTAATTCTGATAATTTGTTTATAATTGTGTTTTTTGTGTACAAACAAAAAAAAGATGAAACTTTAATTAAAGTGCTGATTGATTTTTGTTGCTTGCAACTTTTTTTTAATTTTATAATTTGTTCGATAATAAACTTTATTTTTCATTTAAAATTCATATTAAAATTTAATGTGTGAAAATATAAAAGAAAAATATTTACAGAGTGGTGGAAATGTGTTTTCTTTTATTTATTTGCAGTTCACGGATGCCGACAGAACAGTGAATGTCCTCCTCATTTATCTTGCGTCAACCGTGCATGCGTAGATCCTTGTCAATTACCAAATAAATGCGGACCTGACGACCAATGCAAAGTTCAGAATCACCATGCCATTTGTATTCAAGGTAATTATTATTATTATTTTTATTTTTTTTATATTAAATTTAAGGCAAATTAACAAAAAATTGGGACATTTTTACATTGTTTATTATTTAATTGTTTTTGTTAATTAAAGCTCCTCTTTATCTGAAAATATTCTGAGTTTGAGCGTGGTTATTTTATTCCACAATGTAAACTTCCAGGTCCTCAATATAATTACACTAGATCTTCTACTCTGTCTAGTTATCTGGAAATACTATGTCTGAAATTGTGAAAATTCTAAGTTTGTGGGAATGTCAGAAAGATCTAGGCTCGTAATAAACAGCTTGGTTTTCCGGTGGAATCCGCGTCTCGAAGGGGATGAAGTCCAACGTTTCGCTTCCACTACTGGAAGCATCTTCAGGGGTGTGGTGCATTAACCAAGCTGTTTATTACGAGTCTACCCGCGGAAGCCTACGCACCAAGTTAAGATCTAGGCTGTTAAGCTTGATTATGTTTAACTTTATTTTAACTTCATAAAACCATCTTATATGTGATAATGAAATAATTATTGTAGTAATTGTAATAATAAAATAATAATATTGCTAAATTATAGATGATTGAATTAAGAGAAGTAAACTTGATCCAAGTGTGGAAAGGGAACTCTTTATTGTCACTTTGTGTTACTCGTGTAATAGCAAATGTGTATTTGCTTCGAAGATAAACCAAGACATTTTTTTATTCTTTAAGTTTATTAATTACGAGTATAACTAAGAATTTAGATTAAAAAATAAATTATCATATTTAACATTATAATAACATCTATTCTTTGTTTGATTTAGCTATGTTGCGAGACTCAGTTTGTCAATACAACGAAGACTGCCCACCGAATAAACTTTGCGATAGATTAAACCGAGTATGCGTTAATCCCTGCGCAGAAGATTCTTGCGGTGATTACGCAGAATGTGTACCGGTAAATCACGGAATAGAATGTCGATGCATAGCCGGCTTCACAGGAAATCCATACATTCTTTGCACTGCCGGTAAAAAAAAATTGGAATTAATTTATAAATATTACAATTTTTTTTGTACTGTACAAAAGTTAATTATTTTGGTTTTTTTTAAAAAAAACAGATTCTGGATGCAAGAGAGATTCAGATTGTCGGTTAGAGCAAGCTTGTATCAAAGGTGTCTGCGGCAACCCATGTGTATGTGGAATCAACGCAGTCTGCGATGTTATCAATCACAGACCAGTCTGTAAATGTCTACCTGGTTACAACGGAAATCCAGCTAAAGGTTGCTCTGGTAAGAAAAAATATAAGTCAAATTATAATTATTATTAACACTGGGAGACAGACAGAGAAAAATAGACTCCAGCGGCAGGACTTGAACCACAGGCCTCTACATTTCCAGTGTAGCGTTCTACCAACTGAGCTACGCAGGAGAATGATTTTCTCTGCCGTAACCATAACCGATAACTAGTCCCGAATCCGAGCTTTCAATATTTCTAATAATAAAAAGAAAAAATATAATTTAAAAGATGCTAATCCTGAATTAATAAGTTATGTGCTTATGAAGAAGATATTATTGAAAATATTTGATATATTTTTGTGGAGATTAAATTAAAATTTTTAATATTAATAAAAGTTTTACATTACGTTGCAGCTCCATCAAATCCATGTGTGCCAAATCCTTGCGGACTTCATGCTCTCTGTGAGTTGGATGCGGGCGGACCCATCTGCTTCTGTCCTAAAGGGATGACCGGAAACCCATTCAAACTTTGTAGTAAGTTTACACAATTATTTATTTTAAGGTTCGACATTATGAAATTCACTGACCTATCTATTTAAAAAAAATGTTTAAATATTTGTGTATTTTTAAAAGTTTTTACAGGAAGTTTTGGACTGCTACATTTTCTACACCCTCTAAAAGATGGGTGAGAGTGCAGTTCATCTGCATCTGTACCCACTTATGTTTATGACTGATTTGTTTTTTTATTTCAGTTCCCGAAGGTAACGAGTGTCAAGGTAATCCTTGCGGTCCAAACTCCGGCTGTCGTATTGTCAGAGGAAGACCCCAGTGCTTCTGTCAACCGAACTTCGAAGGAGAACCACCGAGAATACCCTGTCAACCGCCGAGACAACCTTGTTCCCCGTCACCTTGCGGTCCTAACACACAATGTACGATACTGGAGAACGGATTTGCCAAGTGTACCTGCTTACCAGGATACTTGGAGAGTCCTAACACCATCAGAGGCTGTGTCAAAAAGAGGAACCAATGTGAACCGAACCCATGTGGTTACGGAGCTTTGTGTGATCCAAGCTTGTCACCACCATGCTACTGTCCTGAACATCTTCTCGGCAACCCTTACAAGTCTTGTACAGGTAACTTACATGCTTTCATTGCAACTCAAAGTAGAAAGACATAACATATATACATGGGTGCTTTGACTAATCAAGGCATAATTAGAAAGATTTTTTTTTATAATATAAAAAACTGATTGTTGCGTTTGAATTTCAGAGCCAGTAAACAGTCTTTGTTTACCTGGTCCATGTGGAGCAAATGCCGATTGCTACATCGTTGGAAATAAGGAACAGTGCTACTGTAAGTATGGAACATTTGGTGATCCGTACAATGGATGTGGTCCATTATCTGAAGACCCATGTCTACCCAACCCATGTGGACCTGGTGCTGCATGCCAGCCTACTGCTCCTCTTCAGGTAATTTATTTTCCGTATCTCCTCACTCCTTTTATGATATTATTGGTTTTTGAATTTTGATTGCGATTAAAATTGATAGAGTTCTAGTTTTCTCTTTTTGGTAGAAGAGCAAGTGGCTCACAAGGCACCTAATCTTGTATCTCTAATCTATTAGTGGTAAACTAATGCTATTTAATTCGCTAGGATCAACTTAATGTGGTTTTACCTGGTGTTTATCCTTACGAAACTGTAATTTAAAAATAATGGTGTGTTTGTTATAAAAAAAAGTTTTGCTTTGAAAATAAAAATTAATGTGTAAGTTGTAAAAAAAACAACATTTTTGTTTTAGGTGGTTTGTTTGTGCCCAGACGGTTCAAGCGCAGGTCCAGGCCAGCCTTGCTTAGTTTCAGGAGAGTGTATCAGAGATAAAGATTGTCCAAGAGATAAAGCCTGTCTCGGCTACCGCTGTAGAGACCCGTGCCCTGGTGCTTGCGGTATCAATGCTCACTGTAGAGTTGAACAACATCACCCAGTCTGTTCATGTCCTCCTGATCTTGCGGGGAATCCCATTGTCCGATGCTACCCACTCATCGGTAAAGTCTTCTAATATTTTTATTAAAATATCATCAGTAATATCCAAAAATATCTCACACCAAATGTGATTACCTTACTAATAGCTTTATTTTTGTAATGTTTAGGTTTCAACGATGAAAGGAACCCATGTGTACCAAGTCCATGTGGACCTAACACTCAGTGCTCTGTTAATTACGGCAAACCTGTTTGTTCTTGTCTACCTAACTACATGGGCGATCCATCCACCGGCTGCAGAGCAGAATGTAGCATTAACTCGGACTGTTCGAGAAATCAAGCTTGTGTTAGACAAAGGTACAGTTCAAATAATTATCATATTAGATAAACACTATTTCATTCACACTTACTCTTACCCTGTTGTTATTTTAACATTACTGCTCAATGATTTTGTCAAAATGTCACTTAATAATGTAATCATTGTTATTTAGGTGTGTTGACCCATGTGCTCAAAAGAATATTTGTGGATTGGGAGCAGTGTGCACTTGCAGAGATCACACAGTGTCATGTACCTGCCCATCTGGATTTATGGGTGACCCATTTATCCAGTGTATGAGAAGACGTAAGTCTTTATTTCGCCAGCTTTTCTTTTATTAATCATTCTTTTTTTTATGCATATCTTTAGAATGATGTTTAATTTTGTATTTTTTGTTACAGCTGTGGCACCAGTTGCTGGAAATCAAACTCAAATGTGTGGAAGTCCATCACCTTGTGGACCTCAGACTAGCTGTGTTCCCCTGTATGGTCAAGTAGCGACGTGTGACCCTTGTCAAGGCCAAGGCCCCGGATGTAGACCTTCGTGTCTGTCAGACTTCGATTGCCGATTTGATCAGGCTTGTCTTGGGTACAGATGTACTGACCCATGTGCTGGTTCTTGTGGTGTTAACGCTCAGTGTGTGGTACTCCAACATTCTCCTGTTTGTTACTGTCCTGCTGGACTTACCGGCAATCCATTCGAACACTGTTCTGCTCCTGTTACAGGTACAATATAAATTTATACTTTAAATTAAAAAAACATTAATATGTAAACAATGATAATTATTATCAACTAATTTTCTTTTTATCGTTGTAGCTATTGCAGATATGGAACAGTCTTGTGAGAGAGTGTACTGCGGATCGAATGCTGTCTGCAGAAAATCTTATGGTCACACTGAATGCGCTTGTCTTCCCGGATTCTTCGGAGATCCTTACGTCGGATGCAGACCTCAATGTGTTATTAATTCAGACTGTCCTTATCAACAAGCCTGTCTCAACTACCAGTGTGTCGATCCCTGTCTTAGGGCTTGCGGTATCAATGCTAAATGTTCTTGTGTCAACCACATTCCGGTCTGTTACTGTCCCAGACATCACACTGGTGATCCATTTGTCAGCTGTTATCCAATTCAACAAGGTATGATTTATTTAAAGTTTATATACTATAGTCTAATATTATTTTGTCTCTACTATGGAAAAAAAACAAAAAAAACAATGTTGATAATGGTTTTTATGTTACAGATACAGGTTTAGTTCCTGCCGGATCTACAAATCCTTGCAATCCATCACCTTGTGGTCCCAACAGCCGTTGCCTCATATCTCACCAGGCTTACGCAGTCTGTTCCTGCTTGCCAGGCTACAGAGGTGTACCTCCAATGTGTCAACCGGAATGTATTGTCAGTACTCAGTGCGCTCCAGACAAAGCTTGTATCAACCAGAAATGTTCTGATCCTTGCATCGGTACCTGCGGCCTTAACACTCGTTGCCAAGTTGTCCAACACAACCCTATCTGCTCGTGTGAACCTGGTCATGTCGGTGATCCATTTGTATCGTGTAGGCCTCCTCCTCTAGGTCAGTCAGATTTTTCCATATCCTTTATCATGATAATTCAAAGACTCGACTTTTGAGTATGAAATATTATTTTTTATTGAAAGTTAATCATCATAACTTGGTTTTTAATTTACAGAGGACAGAGTACCTGGTAATCCTTGTGCACCTTCGCCATGTGGTGCTAATTCAGAATGTGTTGTGAGAAGTGGTCGCCCGGTCTGCTCTTGCAGTCGTGGTTACGTCGGAAGTCCTCCATTCTGCCGACCAGAATGTACAATGAGTCAGGAATGTCGTCCCGAACTGGCTTGCTTGGACGAGAAGTGTCGTGATCCTTGCCCTGGAAACTGTGGACAGAACGCTCAATGTCATGTTGTCAACCATACTCCTCTTTGCTCCTGTCTTCCCGGTTATCAGGGAGACGCTTTCTTCGGCTGTTTCAAAATACCACCAAGTAATTGTTATTTTAATTATTAATGAATTCTAAAGATTTTAAAACAAAAATAGATTTTATGAAACCTAATAATTTAAATTTGTTTCAGCTGTTGCACCGGAGAGACCCAGGGATCCTTGTGAAACTCGTCCATGTGGTCAGAACACTCAGTGCTCGAGTACAAATGGAGTGGCTCACTGTAAGTGTATACCTCCCTACACTGGAGATCCCTACGGCTCCGGATGTAGGCCTGAATGTCTATCAAATGCCGAATGTGCACCAAGTCTGGCTTGTCTTGCAACACATTGCAGGAATCCTTGCCCTGGAGTGTGCGGTCTCAATGCAGTATGCAATGTTGTCAACCACATAGCTGTCTGTACCTGTCTACCTGGTCATATTGGTGATCCATTCCAAGCTTGCCGACCTGAACCTATGAAACGTGAGTATTTCTCTTTCTTCTCATTTCTCTATTTAAAATTGTAGCCAGGGCCCTTCATAGTTTCTTCTAATGGTTGCAAATGGTAGTCTCTTTTTTCCCAAAGTAATTACCTCATACACTGGGGAAACAGCTGGAATTTGACATTTGCTTAACCATGTTTTTATTTTTTTTAGATTTCTTTTTACTGCTTAAAAGCAACCTCATAAAGTTAGAGTATTGGAACTACCATAAAAAAAAACTGAATATGCAATGAGAGTGTATAATTGATATTGATTTTAATTTTCTGTTATTCAGCCGTAGTCCAAGTTAATCCTTGTGATCCATCACCTTGTGGTCCCAACTCTATCTGTCGTGAAAGGGACAAGTCTGCAGTGTGCCGCTGTGCTCAAGGATACCTGGGCGCACCTCCCAACTGTCGACCTGAATGTGTTTCAAGTTCAGAATGCACACCTCAGAAGGCTTGTATCAACCAACGTTGCAAAGATCCGTGCAGGAATATCTGTGGAAGGTCTGCTCGCTGCGATGTCATCAATCATAATCCCGTCTGCACCTGTCCGAGGAACATGATCGGCGATCCATTCGTCGAATGTGTTAAGGAACAAGGTAATTAAACATGATGATTTTGTTTAAAGTTAATTTTATTTCTTAGTGTTTTAGCTTACTTACAATTTGAAAAATATGTTCAATTGTTTTAGCACCTATGGCTGAACCTGAAAATCCATGTGTTCCTTCACCATGTGGAGGATACACAGAATGCCGACCTGTGAACGGACGTCCGGCTTGTTCATGTCTGACAGGAATGCTTGGCGCTCCTCCTAACTGCAGACCTCAGTGTCTCATACATGCTGATTGCCCGACTCACTTAGCCTGTATCAGTCAACGCTGTCGAGATCCTTGTATCAATACCTGCGGTGTCAACACTCAATGTACCGCTGTCAATCATCAGCCTGTGTGTAGCTGTCAATCCGGATACCAGGGCGATCCTTACTCTCTCTGCAGCCCCACACCAAGTAAGATTTCCTACATATTCTTCTTTATTCCAGAAAAAAATATCGTATGGTATCAAAACAAAGAGATTATTCTCTTCAGACATTTAAACCTTTTGGAACTATCTCAATATTTTCATTTAATAAGTTATCGTATACACAGCGTTAATATACTACAGCATAGATACAGATTTGACGAGAAATTTGTTTGAAGCAAGGCTTCAATTACTAGTTAAGACAAAATAAAAGGAATCAAAAGTCTTACGAGAATTTTGTCGACGGCAAGTAAAGATGCAGTATGTCCCTTCCTTTCTCCACAAAGAATCAAAACAGTCAACAACTTGATCACCTTTCTGTTTCACTTTATCACGTAGACATCCTGTTTTTTTTATTTCTTATTCACCTCTAAATACTTTTCACCCTGCTTCTTATTCAAATGAAGAAACTTTAAAACTTTCTACACTTATTCAGTTTTTTCTTCTGCAAGCAATACTTCTTATATTCTTGCCGCACTTATTCTTTCTAAGTCTCGTTTAAATCAAACTTGATTCTTTTTTACAACACTGCAGATTATTCTAAAGCATGGCTTATTATTTTGTTTTATGTGAATACTTTTTTAAAAAGAAATGATTTTCAGAATGATTATTAAAAGAGTGTTTGATTGAATGAAGTATGTACGAATGAGTTTTTTTTCTCACGAAGAATCATAGTATCTTTAGCTTTGTCCATTGTGAATAGTAATTAAATATGCATGCTCTATATTTTATCTATGTCGCTTGTTTTCTTACATGTGTTTGTCTTTTGTGTGCTTGTATTTATGTAAATAATCGTGTAAACATGTGTCTTGCATCAGTAATGTCACATTGCATGTATTTGTTGACTGTTTTATTGTACATAAACCCTGTAAAAAAATCTGTACAGCCGTAGTAGAGGACGAGGTGAGAGACCCTTGCAACCCTTCGCCTTGTGGAAATAACGCCCTTTGCAAAGAAAGGAACGGCGCAGGTTCGTGCACTTGTCTTCCCGAATACACCGGAGATCCGTACACCGGATGCAGGCCCGAATGCGTACTCAACACCGACTGCCCTTACGACAAAGTCTGCTCGAATAACAAGTGTCGAAATCCGTGCACAGGCCTTTGCGGTCTTAACGCAGAGTGCAAAGTTTCAAATCATGTCCCTTCATGCTATTGCATTACCGGCTATACCGGCAATGCCCTTCAATCTTGTCATCCTATACCGAAGCGTAAGCATTTCACCAAACAAATCTTTGGTAAAGCTTTACAAGATCCAAGAAATTTTCTTTTCAATCAGAAAATGTCTTTTGTTTTGAGAACATGCTATTGTATTATATTATTATGAGGTGAAAATGTATACAGTTCTGTGCAGTAGTAAAATTACTCTAGGTAAAGAAAAATGCTTGTCTTGTAAAGTTTTGACCATCTTTCTTCTTATTCTGTTACTTTTATTCTATATCTATTTATTTATTCTTTACTCTCCAGTCAGAAATGCATGCCTTAAAGCCTAAGAAGCTTGGTTAATAATGCCTTTGCCTTTTTTTCTTCCTACAGTAAAAAAAAATAAATAAATATTTCCAAATTTTCAAACAATTTAGAAAATCTTCCTAAAAGTTTTTTCTGATTTCATTCTTCCTTACCGGTTTATTTATTTATTTTTCTTAAAGTTTCATTTTTCAAAACTTTATTCTTAAATTTTTTTTCCCGCTATTTTCAATGTTCAAATTTTTTTATTTCTCATTTAAATTTCTTTTACAAGGAATGCTTTTCTTTCCTTTTTCTTTAAAATTTTTCACTTACTGATCATTGGATCAAAATGGCCTGCTGTTTCATACTGGATGCTGTATTTCCATGCTTGTTTTCATTCTGTTTTCTATCGTCCTATCTTGTTCTTCTCGTCTCTAGCTGCACCTGAAAGGCCGAGCAACCCTTGCATTCCGTCACCTTGTGGCCCTTACAGCGTCTGTCGTCCGGTTAACGGACACGCAGTATGCTCGTGTCAACCGACTTATATCGGAGCTCCGCCTCAATGCAAGCCTCAGTGCATTGTCAGTGCCGAATGTCCTCTGGACAGAGCCTGCATGAATCAGAAGTGTGTCGACCCTTGCCCTGGAACTTGCGGCTCTAATGCGATATGTAACGTTGTCAATCACAACCCGATATGTAGCTGCCGCACCGGATACACTGGGGATCCGTTCCAAAGATGTTTGAAAGAAGAAAGTAAGAACAATACTGCTCGTAGTATGTTTCGTGAGAGAACAGACTTGACACTTGTTGTTAGTATTGTTAGCCTGTCTAAGTAATCAAATCAATTTATACACATTTTTTTAATGTGCAACAGCAGGGTTTGTACTTCGTATAAAAAAAAGTTATATTTGTACTTATGTGGAGAAAGGGGAACTCAAATATGGAAGAACAGTTAATGTCTTAACACGCTCACGGCGGACCACGTTCCCAGAAGTGGTGCTAGTCGGGTCAATGGGGCGGACCACGTCCCTGGAACGTGCTCTCCCTACACTTATACCTTATTTCTTATACCTAGCCTCACAGTTCAGATTCTTTTAACTAGTTAGCCCTTTAGAGCACATCTCAACGGTTCTACCTCACTTTTCCGCTCTCGCCTAGCTTTTTCCGTTCTTTAATTATTGATACCTCACAGGCATTGCCTTGAGTCAGAGCCACACAATTAGTCACTCACCGTGAACGTGTTAAAGAAAAATAAATGTTTATGAAGACAACATACAAAATTAAGAAAATGCTAGTCCACTCTATTATAAAAAAATCCTGATGTGAGGTCTTCTTTTAATGGGTGATAGGGGTCAACAAACTTAAAACCAAACCGATTCCAAGTAATATAAGTTTAAAAAATTATCTTAAAAGAAATGTCAATGCATTTGTGATTTTTTGTTTTTTTTCCATGGTGTCAAGTCTGTTTTTTCACGATAAATAGTTAATTTGGTCCTGTATAATTAATCATTTAACAAGTATAAATTAGTTTAATTGTTTAGAAATAATTTAGTTCACGCAAGTAATGAAAAACTACGATTTCCTTGAGCACAGTTAAGTAAAATACCAAACATCAGACATATTTTTACTTTTGTATTTATATATTTTCATTGATATATTTCTCTTTAAAACTTTCATTCATTACTTTTATGTTGGTTTGTGGTATCATTTGTGCTCCTGTTCTATTCATTTTATTTTCTCTTCTATCGATATCTTTCAAATAGTTAAAATAAATGATCTTACACTTTTACTTTGAAATTATTCTTTTAGTTATTGAAAAACGTATATAGTTATATTAAATGCTTAAAACCACTTTAAAGTATATTGCACTTAATGATTATGATTTAAATTAAATTATAATTATTATTAACACTGGGAGACAGACAGAGAAAAATAGACTCCAGCACCGGGACTTGAACCACGGGCTACCTTCTCCTGTGTAGCTTGGTTGGAAAGAGCGCTACACTGGAAATGTAAAGGCCCCTGGTTCAAGTCCCGGTGCTGGAGTCTCTTTTTCTCTGTCTCCCAGTGTTAATAATAATTATAATTTGATTTAAATTAAAATTTAAACTTTCCGTTGTATGAATACTTATTAATAATAATTATAATTTGATTTAAATTAAAATTTAAACTTTCCGTTGTATGAATATTACCAAAATTGAATTAATGATTATGATGATATATAATAACTTTTCTAAATATTTTTTCTTATCCTAATATGTGCATTGATTTGAATTCGTAACAGAACGTCCAGTGCTTGAAGAGCCCACCGGTAACCCTTGCCAACCATCGCCCTGTGGTCCTAATTCACAATGTCGACCATCTGGTCACAACCCGAGTTGTTCTTGTCTATCTGGATACATCGGAAGACCACCGAACTGCCGACCTGAATGTACTATCAATGCGGAATGTCCTGGAAACTTGGCTTGTCTTAACGAGAGATGTCGGGATCCATGTCCAGGATCTTGTGGTCCTCAAGCCAGCTGTGTTGTTATCAAGCACGCTCCACAGTGCTCTTGTCTGCCTGGCTACACCGGTGATCCATTCTCCGGATGTACACAAGAATTGAAAGGTAAAAATCAATATTTTAAACCTGTAAATTGTTCTGTTATAAAATTTACATCGCTAATTTTTAACTTAAACACCTTATACCCTCCAAAAAGTCTGTTTTACTTAACATTTTTATTGTTTTAAAAATTAATATTTTTTTAAGTTGTTCTTTCTTTTCTTAGTTGATTTTTTTCTTGGTTTGACCTTTGATTGAGGTATTAACTTCCTCAGTCATTAGTTTATTTGTTAAGATCTACATTTTATTCCGGAATTGGAAGAGAAATGTGAAAGTTCCCTAGAAAATACAGTAGAACCTCGATAAGAAGTGTCTCAACCCCTTGAGACACCCTTATCCTTATCCCTTATCCTTATTCCCCTTATCCCCATAAGGGGAACAGTCTTGTTATCAAGGTACTCTTTTTGTTAAAGGTCGTGTTATCAAGGTTATTTTTGCCATACATATAAAGGTTAATAGAATGTTGGGAGCTGGGTGGGGTGGTGTTTTTAAGTCTAGACTAGTTCAAGGTCGACCCATTCCTGTATAGAGTTGCGTTCTAAAGGTTGACTTCTCAAAACGACTTGTTATAGAGGTTCTGAGTTACATTGTGAATTAGAAAAAATCCGTGTTATTGAGGTTCTTTGGATAATAATAGTCGCGGTTTAGAGGTTAATTTAACATTATGTGTTATGGCAATCTCAAGGGGATTTGAAAATTGCACTTGTAATTGAGGTTTTCTTTGTATTAAGGGTCGTGTAAGTGAGGTTCTACTGTATATACCTATTACTATAACAACCTCTATATCAAAACTAATAAGCAGGTTCTAACAATGCGACTTTTTTCCAGTTACACCAACTGAAGGACCAAGACAACCATGTGAACCATCACCTTGTGGTGCCAATGCTCTCTGCAAGGAAAGGAATGGCGCAGGTTCTTGTGTTTGCTTGCCTGAATACTTCGGTGATCCATACACCGGCTGCAGACCTGAATGTATTGTTAACACCGACTGTGATCGAAGCAAAGCCTGTGTCAACAAGAAGTGTCAGAATCCTTGTCCTGGAGCTTGCGGCCTCAACGCAGAGTGTCGTGTTATCAATCACGCTCCTTCATGTTCTTGCATATCTGGATACACCGGAGATTCACTGACTTCTTGCCGACCTATTCCTGGTGAGTGACTTTTCTTTATTACAATACAGAGTTTGACAAATTTTCATCCGAATAATTAATCATCCATTTACTTTTTCTAATTTTCAGCCGATCCTGTGGCACCAGCTGATCCGTGCAAACCATCACCGTGCGGTCCATTCAGTCTTTGTCGTGTTATCAGTGGACATGCTGTCTGCTCTTGTCAGCCGAATTATGTGGGCGCTCCTCCGGCCTGTCGACCTGAATGTACTGTCAGCACCGATTGTCCTCAAGATAAATCATGCATCAACAAGAAGTGTGGAGATCCTTGCCCAGGCACTTGTGGACTCAATGCAAGATGTCAAGTTGTCAACCATAATCCTATTTGTACTTGCATTCCTGGATATACTGGAGATCCACTTGTCAGATGTCTCAAACGTGAAAGTGAGTATTATTAAAGCTGTTATAACTGAACCTCTGAAATTAATTTTTTCACTGCCTTCCTTAAAAAATTAATACTCAATTTGTTTGCAGGTTCTTCACTGAACTATTTTTTTTTTTTGTAGAATTATTTATTTTGAGTTTGTTGTTATTTCAGAACCGGTTCAAGATGAGAAACCCAGTGGCAACCCATGTGTTCCATCACCATGCGGTCCTTACTCTAAATGTCATGAAATCAACGGCAACCCGGCATGTTCTTGTCTTCCAAACTACGTCGGTAGACCGCCCAACTGCAGACCGGAATGTACAACCAACACCGACTGCTCAGGAAATTTGGCCTGCCAAAACGAAAGATGTAAAGATCCTTGTCCGGGCTCTTGCGGTCTTCAAGCTACTTGTATTGTCGTCGCTCACTCGCCACACTGTTCCTGTATGCCAGGATACACTGGCGATCCGTTTGCCGGCTGCACCCCTGAAATTCAAAGTATAACAGCTGACCTTTCACAACATATATCTGATAATAATTACTATATAGAATTCATTTTAAAATTCTGTTTATTGAATATGTTTGTGGCTAAACAAAAAGTATTAGAAACGATGCCTAATTTTCTGTTTTAACTAAGTAAAATTCTTGTTTATTCATATTAGCTTACAATGTAATGCGTTATTTTTGGTGTTTAAAATAAGAATGTGTTTTATTATAATAGGATGCAACTTAAATTTTGATTAATATTGAAATGTTTTTTTAAATTTTGTAAATTTCAACAAATTTTTTTTTTTTGTTATGTCTGGTAAAAAGCCAAACGTGCTAATATTTTTACCTTTGAATGATGCGTGTGATGATTGTGTTTTTGTTGTTTTGTATTGATGTTAGTTGAAACACTTGTTCTGTGTACGGAATGCACTTCTCTTTTTCTCTTGAGCATCTTTTTATTCGTTATTTTTTACATTTCCATTCTTTTCTTCACTTTTGTAAATACGTTTTTTTTTTTTCCTTTTCCTTTCATTACTTGTTAATATTTATGTTTCCCTATAAAGCACCGGGGATGTTCTTAGTCTTCAACTATTATATGTGTTATTTTATGTTTCATTCTTTCTTTTTCTAACTGTATCTCTTTCCTCTGTTTTTTTTTAACCTCTGTTTCTCTTTTTACTTTCTTTTTCTCGTCAGCTCGTCCTACCGAAGGTCCTAGAAACCCGTGCAATCCTTCGCCTTGCGGAGCTAATGCCATATGCAAAGAGAGGAACGGAGCAGGTAGCTGCACTTGTTTGCCCGAGTACTTCGGAGACCCTTACACCGGTTGTAGACCTGAATGCGTTGTAAATACCGATTGCGACCGAAGCAGAGCTTGTGTAAATAATAAATGCAAAAACCCATGTCCGGGTACATGCGGCCTCAACGCAGAGTGCCGAGTAGTCAACCATGCACCTTCATGCACTTGTCTACCGGGTTACTCCGGTAATCCTCTATCTGCGTGTGCCCTTATACAAGCAAGTAAGAACCACAAAGCACTCTCATCAACAGTAATTCTTTTTGTTATTATAAAAGATTTTGTAAATATGAAGACTATTCGACGAATTCTCCAAGATTTATATGGATTAGTAAAAAATAATTAGTCCTTTGGAATTTATAAATGCATGAAAATTGAACCTTCTACAGTCTGCACGCAATTAGAATTAGTGTGTTGACAGCGTGGGAAAAACTAGCAAGAAGGGTGAGAAGCCAATGAGAGCTTGAGATTTTCCGGACAAAAGGTCGGGCCAACTAGGCAAAGATAAATGTCTCTTTTGGAGGGGGAGAGGCCCTCTGGATAACCGTATAAGAAGGCTTCGTAGTGGCTTTATTTTTTTCCCCCAGAGAGGTTGGCCAATCTGTGTGTTACTCAATTTCCCATTCTGTCAACGCACTAATTCTAATTGTGTGAAGACTAGTAAATATTTTCCGACCCCAAAAAATAAATTTTAATTATTACTCTTGTTAATCTAATTTGGTTCTATTTGGAATTTTTACTATTTATCCTATTGTACTTTAAGCATGCAAATTATCAAGTGCACTTTAAATCTCTTGTACAGTATCTATTTTTCACAGTGAATGTTAAATATCTCTTCTTGTGATATTTCCTAGTCCTCAGTTGTAAAAAAAAAAACCAAAAATCTAAAAGCACTATTATCTTTATCTTAAAATGTAATAACACTTTATCAAGTGTACAGCATGTCCTTTGGTAACTGTTTAATTTATTGTACAAAACAATTATTTCTTTACGTCTTCTACTTCTGCATGTTTTGTTTTTTATTTCTATTTCATGTTTCTGTTTCAACTTGTGTGTGTGTTTGTTGATTGAAGAGTTTTCTTTTTTGTTTTTTCATTTATAATTAGTGGAATTATCTTCTAATAGATTAATTATTGTATTTATTTTAGCTGAGATTCCTGAACCGAAGAATCCTTGTGAGTCGAATATCTGCGGTCCGAACAGTATTTGTAGAACACAGAACGGCCACGCCGTGTGTTCTTGTCTGCCCAACTACATCGGCACTCCTCCTGCGTGTAGACCGGAATGCGTTGTCAGCACCGATTGTCCTCAAGACAGAGCCTGTATTAATCAGAAGTGTGCCGATCCTTGCCCTGGTACTTGTGCGACTAATGCCAGGTGTCAAGTTGTCAATCACAACCCCATCTGCAGCTGTCAAAATGGATACACTGGTGATCCCTTCACTTTATGCAAACGAGTCGAAGGTAAGTGTTTTTAATCAATTTTTTTTAACAATTGTGTTAATGACAACTTCAATGTATGTACAGTGTTACTAAAAACATTTTCTTTTTTTTACTTTCTTCTATAAAACAAAGGAAATATCTATATTCTTCATCTTCTTATCTACTTATGCATTGAAGAATATGTGAATAAGCAAATCATATGAAAGATTATCTTCCCTCTTTCTTTCCTAATGCATTTGTAATCTGGTTTTGTAGATTTTTCTTTTCTCCTGTCACATCAAAAGCCAAACATTTTAAAATGAAATAAAACGAATAAATAAATACCCCTACACATCAGATAATTAAAATGCCTCTGATTAAAGCTAAATAATATGTTATAACTCTTCATTAGTAAATCATCAGTGAAAAAACTATCTGAATTTTATAAAGTTATAGTAATGTGTAGGAAGAAACTTTTTCTTTGTCAAGGAAAAAATTCTAAATTCTTGGCTCATTTACCAGGCTAAAATTTTTTCATTTTTTACCTGGTTCACTCTTAGGCCCTCTGCACACGGAGCAACTCAAAACAAACTATACTGGAACTCCAGTCATTTTTGAGTTGATAGAAAGGAAACCCAGTTTGTAATGAGGTTGCTCCATGTGCGGTGTCCCATTCAATTACACAGGTTGAAACTCATAGTCAACTGGTTGGTGATTTGAGTTTGTAATCAGTTTGTTTTGAGTTGCTACGTGTGCAGAGGGCCTAACTGTTTCTTATTGGTTTCTGTTAAACTTAAAGTTCATAACTATTATCATAATCATACATTAGATACCAAGTAGTAGTAGTCTANTGAGGATTTAATTTATTTTTCGGTTTCTCTGTTTTTGAGAAGTTTTTGTTCTTAATGTGCTTTGGCCTCTTTCTATGAGATTGTTGATGTGTGCATTAGGCGAAAGTTAAGTACTCTTTGAGAACTTATTTCTTCTTTGAATGTGTGAAATGTGACTAATCTTTTTACTATAACTGAATCCTTTTTGTTTAATGTTTATTTTCTTGCACTGTGATTTTACCTTCTTTCACTATAACTTCTGTTTTCTTTCTTTTTCCTTTCTTCTTTGACTTCTTTAGTTTCTACGACTGTCGCACCACCAAGGGATCCATGTCTTCCGTCACCTTGTGGGCCTAATTCTCAATGCAGGATCGTCGGTCAAACCCCTGCTTGTTCTTGTCTTCCCGATAACATCGGAAGACCGCCCAACTGTAGACCCGAGTGTGTCAGAAGTTCGGACTGTCCTTCTAACTTGGCCTGCGTCAACGCTAAATGCCGTGATCCGTGCGCGGGTGCTTGTGGTATCAGTGCAGTATGCAGAGTTGTCAACCACGGTGCCGTTTGCACGTGTCCTCAGGGCACGTTTGGAGACGCTAGCACTTTTTGCCAACCTGTTCCGTCGACAACATGTAAGACAATAAACAACTCTGCACAGAATATACCATCTGAAGAACCGCACAAGGAAATATTTACAAGAGACAGTCTAAATATAATTCAAATCAATTTATCCAAACGATAGACTTTCATGGCCATAGTCCGATAGATATGAATCCCAAAGAAAACCATATCAGAAAATTTGTTTTTGGTATTTTAAAGCGATCTGCTCAAGATTTGAGCCTTTAGCAACATTAATTCTGGTAACTCCTTGAGAATGATCCTCCAAGAGGTTCAAAATTAAGGGATTTAATCCCTCTCAAACCCACTCTCTTTTAGAAGAACAAAATTTATAATATCAAAACTAAATCTTTTAGTGAATGCTCTAATCTATTTCTTCCTCTTTTCAATGTATGACTTTTACTTATAGTTTAAAAGCATGTTCTTTCTTTACTTTTGGTGCTAACTTTACAAAATTTTCTATATTTAGTAGATGTACATAATATGGAAAATCTTGGAAAAAACCTTCAAAATTCTCCCTTCTGTTTAAAGTTTCTGTAAAAAGAAATCCTTTACCTTTAAATGTACTTTTTTTCTAATATATTTTCTTCTTATTTCATGTTTTTCTTTCTCCAAAAAAATTATTCTTCATATTTTTTCTAAATTTTAATTGATGTGTTTTTCTAAATGTTTAAATGTTTTGTGACTTTCTTTTTCCCTACTTTTTTTAAAAGCATGATTAATGATCTTTAACTAAAAATAATTTAATGTCTTTCTTGTTCTTATTTCTTTTACATTATTAATGATGTTAAAGCTTTTTTTTATTTTAGTGAATAAAATTCCAAGGATAGACTGACTTCCTCCACTCTAATTGATCATTATTTGCAAACTGAAATATTAAAAAAATAGTTTTTTAACTTGTGGCTAACTTATGGCTTTTTAACTTGTGGCTAATTAGAGTGGTTGGATAGATAATTCATCTTATTTATTCTTTGAGTTTTATTGAGTATGAGTAGGATTGCATGAAATAATTTTTGATAATGTACTTATAGCTACGGAGAGAGCTCCCTATGAGCCCTGCTTCCCATCACCTTGCGGAGCGAATGCAGACTGCAGGGAACTTCACGGAGATGCACTCTGCTCATGCTTGCCTGGATTCCAAGGAGATCCGTACAGCGGATGTAGAAGAGAGTGTGAATCTAATGATGACTGTCCAGCGTCACTTGCTTGTACAAGATATAAATGTGTGGATCCCTGTCCTGGAACATGTGGTGTGGGAGCATTGTGCTCCATCAACAGCCATATCCCAGTTTGTACCTGTCCAGAAGGATACACTGGAGATCCATTCTTCTCTTGCACACCAGCACCTCTTACACGTATGTCATTGAAATTTTTCAGCTTCTTAATTTATACGGTTTGAATAATATTGTTGCCCAGATGGTACCTCTTAATTAATAACAAAATACTATATTTGTCTTGCAGCACCTACTCCTCCAGCTGATCCATGCATTCCATCACCGTGTGGACCCAACAGCGTATGCAGAAGCTCCAATGGTCATGCTGTTTGCTCTTGTTCCCCTAACTACATCGGTCATCCTCCAACATGCAGACCTGAATGTGTCTCTAGTTCTGAATGCACACCGGCTACTGCTTGCATCAACCAACGTTGTAAAGATCCATGTCCCAACATATGCGGCCTTAGAGCAGAATGTCACGTCAAAAATCACAACCCAATATGCTCTTGTCCTCAGGGCTACACCGGAGATCCTTTCTCAGGCTGTCACCAAATACGTTAGTTGAACAATAAAATAATAGTCATTAAATAAATTTGTCAACATAAATGTTATGTTGTTTCTAGAATAGAGTTTCCAATTCTTGATCCCAGAGGACTTCTTGTTGCAAAACCTTTTAAAATGTGTCAACTATATTGAAGATAAGGATCATGCCTTTATTGTTTATTCTCTTCTATTCTATTCACATAACTATTTATATTAATTATGTGTATAAAATTATTTGTTTCAGCTGCAAGTCCAGTAGAGCTTACTCCTGAGAAGCCTACTTGTGACTTATCCATCTGCGGCCCGTATTCCGAGTGCAGACCAAGTTCCAAGGGAGTTTCTTGCAGCTGTCTTCCAAATCACATTGGAACACCACCTAACTGTCGACCCGAATGTATTCTCAGTTCCGACTGCTCTAGTAGACTCACTTGTATCAATCAAAGATGTACAGATCCCTGTATCGGCTCATGTGGTGCTAACACCAGGTGTCATGTTGTCAATCATATTCCAGTCTGCGATTGTGATTCAGGCTTTACTGGTGATCCATTCACTATGTGCTCACCAATTGTCATGGGTTAGTTATTTTACTTATCCTTTTTATGTTTTAACTAAAAAATATGTTGTGAGAGGGTATCTACTAACAGCTCTTAACTTTTTTGTCCTTGTATTATTTAATGGATGTCTAACTTTGAAATTAATTATTCCAGCTCCTTCACCACCTCCAGAACCAGCAGACCCATGCAGTCTTGTCACTTGTGGACCTAACGCCAGATGTCACAACGGTGCCTGTCAATGCCTACCTGAGTTCACTGGAAACCCTTACGAGTCTTGCAGACCTGAATGCATTATCAGCACCGAATGCCCTGCTGACAAGGCTTGTATCAGAAACAAGTGTAAAGATCCGTGCCCAGGTACTTGTGGACAGGGAGCCAACTGCCAGGTTGTCAACCACATTCCAACGTGCGTCTGTCCTCAAGGATTTAGTGGAGATCCATTTACACACTGCCGACCTGTGCCACAATGTAAGAATAAGATAGTTTATGTATCATAATGTCATTTAGAATGAGAATATCTTATTTTAGGAATAAGCATTAATACATGTTATCTATTTTATTTTTAGTGGATCCCACACCAGTCAATCCTTGTGAGCCAAGTCCTTGCGGTCCAAACAGTCAGTGTAGATCACCGCAAAATGTCGCTGTCTGTTCTTGCCTCAACGGTTATATCGGAACTCCGCCATCTTGCCGACCTGAGTGTGTTGTCAGCACTGAATGTCAACTCACACAGGCCTGTGTCAATCAGAAGTGTACAGATCCTTGTTTGGGTTCATGTGGTCTCGAGGCAAGATGCCAGGTTATTAACCACAGCCCTATCTGCTCATGTCCACCTGGAAGAACTGGGGATCCTTTCACCAGGTGTCTACCAATACCAGGTAAAAATCACATACTGGTGGGATATTTATTGATTCTTCCAGAATAGTATTAAGCTAAATCAAATTGAAATTTGTTTTATTATGATTTTTTAATTTGTGGTTATTAATTTTCTCTTCAGCTCCTCTTCCAGAACGTGATGAAACTCCAAGAGATCCATGTGCCCCGTCACCTTGCGGACCTAATTCCGTATGTAGAGTATCGGGAGATCTACCATCCTGTTCTTGTCTCACCGGATACATCGGAACACCGCCAACATGTAGACCTGAGTGTGTCATTAATCCTGACTGTCCTAAACATCTGGCTTGTATCAACAACAAGTGTAAAGATCCTTGCCCAGGATCCTGTGGTATCAGCGCGGAATGTACTGTCATCAGTCACTCTGTCAGCTGTACTTGCCCTGCAGGAATGACCGGAAATCCATTTGTCAGTTGCTCTGTACAACAAGGTAACTTCAAAATGATATCTTAATTTTTTTTTTTTTTTTTTTTTTTTTGTACTTTTTGTGTAGATCTCTTACAAGAATAAAAAGGATGATGTGTACGTTTGAATTGTTCGTAGTTTCTTGTAAGATTGTTGATATTTTGATTAAACTTGTGATTTTTATGACTTTTTTATTTTTTCCAGTTGAGATCTCAAATCCTTGTCAGCCATCACCTTGTGGTGCTAATGCTGAATGCAGACAACGTGACGGAGCCGGTGCATGTATTTGTATCGACAATTATCAAGGTAACCCGTATGAAGGTTGCAGACCTGAATGTGTCCTTTCAGCTGACTGTCCAACTAACCTCGCCTGTATTAGGAATCGCTGCTTGGACCCGTGCCCAGGCACGTGTGGTACAAACGCCGTGTGCTCTGTTGTCAATCATGTTCCTACATGCTATTGCCAACAAGACTTTGAAGGAGATCCATTCCAAGGATGTAGTCCTAGACCTCTACAAAGTAATTTACAATTTTTTTTATTTATTATAAACACAGTTCAGTGTAAAAACTAATTTAAATAGTTCATTTTTCTTTATCAAAACTTAATAAATTGTTAATTTTCAGTTGAGCCCGAACGAGAGGAGAGAGATCCATGCAGACCTTCACCATGTGGACAGAATGCCGAGTGCAGAGCAGTTAATGGACACGCTGTGTGCAGTTGCTTACCAACTTTCATTGGTCAACCCCCTGCCTGTAGACCGGAATGTGTCGTTAATCCTGAATGTCCTCTCAACCAAGCTTGTAATCAACGTAAGTGTATGGATCCTTGTCCAGGAACCTGTGGCTTTAATGCTCGTTGCCAAGTTATAAATCACAATCCTATTTGTTCCTGCCCAACTGGACATACTGGAGATCCATTTGTGAGCTGCACTCCAATAGTAATTGGTAAGTAAACTCCTCTATAAATTTCTTGCCTTGAGTATTATTTTTTGTCTTTTAAGAACTCTTTAAAACATAGCTCATACACTAATGTATTTGTTTTTATTGCTGTCTTAGAAGATGTACCTGAGCCTCCAAGAGATCCATGTGCTCCATCACCATGTGGACCCTACTCTCAGTGTAGAGTAACATCTGGAGGACAGGCATCATGTTCTTGTATGACTGGATACACCGGAAGTCCACCCAACTGCAGACCTGAATGTTTGGTCAACACTGACTGTAGTCTTCAGCAGGCGTGTATTGCTGAGAAATGTAGAGATCCGTGCCCAGGTTCTTGTGGTGTCAACACTGACTGTAGAGTACAGAACCATGTACCAACTTGTAGCTGTATGGTTGGCTATACTGGAGATCCATTCTCTTTCTGTAACCAAATAATAGGTAAGGCTTTTTTTTACTTACCTATCCCTTTTTTTATGAAAGAGTAGTTTCTAAGTGGCTAAGTGCGAAAAGTGACTATGTGGATAATGTTAATGACTATGTGGAATAATTAATATTATTTGTGACATAAAATTGTAAATAAATCTTGCAAATAAAGAACACCTTAAAGTTACCACTTTAAGATTTAAGTTGGTAAATAGTAATTTCTTACTTCCAATACTAACTTTTTTTTTCTTGTTTTCAGTTGAACAAACACCTCCAGAGCCAAGAGATCCTTGCAACCCATCACCTTGTGGATCTAATGCAGTCTGTAACAACGGACTTTGTACTTGTCAGGCAGAATTCCGAGGAGACCCCTATGTGGCATGTAGACCAGAATGTACTCTTAACACCGACTGCTCCAGAGATAAGGCTTGTGTCAGGAATAAGTGTGTCGATCCTTGTCCAGGTACTTGTGGTCTTAATGCTGTATGCCAGGTTATCAACCACATTCCTACTTGCTCATGTCCTGAACCACTTACTGGAGATCCATTCACATCTTGCAGAGAACGTCCACCTGTTGGTAAGATATTAATTGTTTCTTTTTTTTTTTCAATTGATTGTAAAGGAGTTAATATTGGTGTTTATATTTCATTATATTACTTTGATATGTTTTTAGTTGTTTTAACTGATTTAATTAAATTTTCCAGCTCAACCCGAACCTTGTTCGCCATCACCTTGTGGACCTAACTCAGTTTGCCGAGTTCAAAATGGACTTGCCGTCTGTACTTGTCTGCCCGGTATGATCAGCAGTCCACCTCTGTGTAGACCTGAATGTCTCATATCATCCGAGTGTAATCTTAGAGAAGCCTGTATCAACCAAAAGTGTACTGATCCTTGCCCAGGCACATGCGGCACCAACGCTCGTTGTCAAGTGGTCAACCACAATCCTATCTGCTCATGTTCTCCAGGATTCACTGGAGATCCATTTGTCAGATGTACACCAATGCCAGGTAAATGAATAAAACAACACTTTTTTAGTCACGTCAATTTTTGTCTGTGGTGTTAATTTAACTTGGACAGGAAGTGATTGTTGCTTAGTGAACAATCTATTACATTGTCATCTGTTTCAGAAATTCTGTCATGTTCTAGATTACAAATATTTTTCATTGAATTTAAAATACTTTTTTCCACAATTTTGTGGCTCAAAAATGAGATGGGTCTTAAATTGACGTATTTGTGGGTAACACTTTAACTGTTTTGATGGCATAGAATAAAACCTTAGGTTACCTCTCCTATAAAATTAAGATAAAAGACTTCTGAATAAATTTTGAAGGAATGACCTTAGAAAGTAGAAGGCCAACAAATGACCATAAAGTCTTCCTAGGAGTTGTTATATATTTTTTTCTAAAAATGTAGTGGTTCACGCACATTCCAATTCTACTTTCTGAGTAAATTAATTTTAAATGTGACTAAATTAACCTATATTTATGTTAAAATATTTGATGCAATACTTCAAACTAGTATTAGTATTCATACTAGTTACAAAGTTTTTGATTAAAATAATAATTTGAACTAATTGATTGATCATAAGATATAGGATGTGTAGTTTGGAATAAATCAAATACATTAATTAAATCTTCTTGAGGTCTTGATATAATGTTAATTATATTTTATTTTATTATAAGACATCAATACTTTGAAAATCTTTTTAACATTCCTAATAATTTTTATAAGTAACATTTTTTAAATAATTTTTAAATTTATTATTGTTACAGCTCCTACACCACCACCACAAGACGATCTTCAAAGAGATCCGTGCGTTCCATCACCTTGTGGGCCTAATTCAGCTTGCAGAGTTTCAGGAAATCTACCTTCGTGTTCATGCCTTACTGGCTATATCGGAACACCTCCTCAATGCAGACCTGAATGTGTTATCAATCCGGACTGTCCTACACACCTGGCTTGTATCAACAACAAGTGTAGAGATCCCTGTCCAGGCTCGTGTGGTATTAGCGCAGTTTGTACTGTTGTTAGTCACTCAGTCAGCTGTACTTGCCCACCGGGAATGACAGGAAATCCGTTCAGCACTTGTTCAGTACAACAAGGTAATCATCAATTTATCTCAAAATTGTCATTTTTCTTTTAATTGTGTGAATATCCTGTAAAAATTGATTTTTTATAACTACTATTTAAATGTATTTTTAGCTGAAATCACTAATCCATGCCAACCGTCACCATGTGGCACCAATGCTGAATGTAGACAACGAGATGGTGCAGGATCTTGCTCTTGTATCGAAGGATACCAAGGCAATCCTTATGAAAGTTGTAAACCCGAATGTGTGCTCTCAGCCGACTGTCCATCTAAGCTGGCCTGCTTGAGGAACAAATGTGTCGATCCTTGTCCAGGAACATGTGGAGTTAATGCCATCTGCTCTGTTACTAACCACGTACCTATGTGCTACTGTCAACCAGAATTCGAGGGCAATCCGTTCCAAGGATGTAGACCAAGACCTCTACAAGGTGCTTATTACAAATATTTAAATCGTTATAAGGCTTTTTTGCTTATTAATAATTTTGATAAAATATTCTAGTATTTTGATTTGGTAAAAGTCTGAGTGGTAGACAATTTTCTTTTATTCCATCGTATTCTTTCAACAATAAACAAAATGTTTAATTATTTACCAATTTTAAGTAAAATATCATTGATTATTTTTATTTTTTAATATAGTTGAGCCAGAGCCAGAAGTAAAAGATCCCTGCAGACCATCACCATGTGGACAAAATGCTGAATGTAGAGCAGTCAATGGACACGCTGTGTGCAGCTGCTTACCAACCTTCATGGGTCAACCTCCATCTTGTCGACCTGAATGTGTCGTCAACCCTGAGTGTCCTCAGAATCAAGCTTGCAGTCAACAGAAATGTGTTGATCCTTGTGTGGGTACTTGCGGATTCAACGCTCGTTGCCAAGTTATCAATCATAATCCCATTTGCTCTTGTCCTTCTGGTCAAACTGGTGATCCGTTCACCAGATGTACTCCAATTGTTATTCAAGGTGAGAATTTATTACATTTGAGGTATTATTGTATTATATAATTTATTATAAAAAAAATTATCACTTCTTTTAACACTACTTGATAACATTTAGGAAAATACTTATTGTTTAATTATTTGTTTAGCTGAAGAAACACCTGAGCCACCTAGGAATCCATGTGTTCCTTCTCCATGTGGATCGTACTCACAATGTAGAATTACATCCGGAGGTCAAGCTTCATGTTCATGTTTGTCTGGTTACACCGGAAGTCCACCTAACTGCAGACCCGAATGCTTGGTCAACTCAGATTGCAGTCCTCAACAGGCTTGCATTGCTGAAAAATGCAAAGATCCATGCCCAGGTTCTTGTGGTGTCAACACCGACTGTAGAGTACAGAACCATGTACCAACTTGTAGTTGCCAGGTTGGCTTCACAGGAGATCCATTCTCATACTGTAACCAAATCATTGGTAAGTAACAGCAAATATTATTTACCTTAAACAATCTTCCAAACTAACTAATAACCTCTCAACTAATTTAGGTTTCTTCCACATGTGATTAACAGTAAAAACTAAAACTTTTCCATTTGTTATTTCAGTCGAACAAACACCACCTGAGCCAAGAGACCCATGCAACCCATCACCTTGTGGATCTAATGCTGTCTGTAACAACGGACTTTGTACTTGTCAAGCAGAATTCCGAGGAGACCCCTACGTGGCATGTAGACCAGAATGTACTCTTAACACCGACTGCTCCAGAGATAAGGCTTGTGTCAGGAATAAGTGTGTTGACCCTTGCCCGGGCACATGTGGCCTTAATGCTATTTGCCAGGTTGTCAATCATATTCCAACATGCTCATGCCCAGAACCACTTACTGGAGATCCATTCACTTCTTGCAGACAACGTGAACCCACTGGTAAGCTCATATTTGTCAGTAAATATAACTATTAAGCATTTATATTTATAAAGGCAAAGATATGTTATAATTTTAAACTGTTATTTCAGTTACTCCAAGTGAGCCTTGTTCACCGTCACCCTGTGGACCCAACTCAGTTTGCAGAGTGCAGAACGGACTGGCAGTCTGTTCTTGCTTGCCTGGTATGATCAACAGTCCTCCGTCATGCAGACCTGAATGTCTTATATCGTCAGAATGTAATCTAAAAGAAGCATGTGTCAATCAGAAGTGTACAGATCCTTGCCCAGGTACCTGCGGTACAAATGCGCGCTGCCAGGTTGTCAATCATAATCCTATCTGCTCTTGTTCCAACGGCTTCACTGGTGATCCATTCATTCGCTGCACACCTATACCAGGTAGTTTTTACTGAATTAAGTACATACTACATATTATTATTATTTGTCTTTTCATTATCCTATGATCAGCTATTTTGTTAGTTTATCTGTATTTTCACTTTCTTAGTCTCTTATTTGAATAGTAGATTTTAATTTATATTAAGAATATTCTCCCTCTTACATTTTGCTTTTTTATTTTACAAACTACAATTTTTTTTTCTAGAACCACCTCCAGCACGAGATGAGACTCCAAGAGATCCATGCATTCCTTCACCTTGTGGACCTAATGCAATATGCCGAGTATCAGGAACACTGCCATCATGCTCCTGCCAAGCAGGATTTATCGGAGCACCTCCACAATGTAGACCAGAATGTGTTATCAATCCTGACTGTCCCTCACACCTGGCTTGTATCAACAACAAGTGCAAAGATCCTTGCCCGGGATCTTGTGGTATCAGTGCACAGTGTAATGTCATCAGCCATTCTGTCAGCTGTACTTGTCCAGTTGGAATGACTGGAAATCCATTTGCCAGCTGCTCTGTCCAACAAGGTAATCTTGAAATATAATTTTATTAACTAATATCTAGTTTAATATTGTAATAATATCATCAATATCATCGTCAAAGTAAGATAAGATATAAAATATATTTTGAAAGTTCCAGTTGCGCAAAGAAAAATAACTTACAAATTTTTGCATAACTGGGGCAATGTATGGCAATGTATTCTATAGTTTCTTTTATTACATTTAAATCTTGCTACAATGAAAAAAAGTTTAAAGAACTTTTAAACCTCATATAAAAAGTAGATTAAAAAAATTATACTCATTTTGTCTTTAAATAGTTATTGAATTCAAAATGTAAAATATAATTTATCTTTTATGTATAATTTATTTATTTTGTTGGTTTTTTTTTTTTTTTAGTTGAGATCTCCAATCCTTGCCAACCATCACCATGTGGCACCAATGCTGAATGCAGACAACGAGATGGTGCAGGATCTTGCTCTTGTATTGAAGGATACCAAGGCAATCCTTACGAGGAATGTAGACCTGAGTGTGTGCTCTCAGCTGATTGTCCATCTAAGTTGGCTTGTATCAGGAATAAGTGTGTAGATCCTTGTCCAGGAACATGTGGAGTCAATGCCATCTGCTCTGTGGCTAATCATGTGCCTACTTGTAACTGTATTGAAGGCTTTGAAGGTGATCCATTCCAAGGATGCAGACTTAGACCTCAGCAAAGTATGTTTTCATTAATTACACACATCGTATGATATTGATAAACCATAATTTAACTGTTCTTAATTTGGATTTTTGTGTTCTTTTTCTTTCAGTCGAACCTGAGCCTGAGAGAGATCCATGCAGACCGTCGCCATGTGGTCCTAATGCAGAATGTAGGGCTCTTAACGGTCATGCAGTATGCTCATGCTTACCAACATACATCGGTCAACCTCCAGGATGCAAACCGGAATGTGTGGTCAATCCTGAATGTCCTCAGAACCTTGCTTGTAATCAGCGCAAATGTGCCGATCCTTGTCCTGGAACATGTGGTTTTAATGCTCGTTGCCAGGTTATCAATCACAACCCTATCTGCTCTTGTCCTCCTGGACATACTGGAGATCCATTCTCCAGATGTAATCCAATTGTTGTTCAAGGTAAGATTGAGTTTTTGGATGTGTCCATAATTTCCAATAACTTTATTGATAATATACAGTAGGCTTCTTGCCGAGCATAGAGGCAACTACAACCCAGTTATAACTGTTGCATTATTAGTGGACTGTATATTGAGATAAGCATTTGAAGTAAAAATTAAATTATAAAACATAAATTTTAATAAGTAGAGATAGCTAATGAAACCTTGAGATTCCAAAGATATAATGCTCACTTGGATTTTAGATTAGTGACAGGAATAACATGGTAAGGGAGTTGAAAAGGTGAGAGATTTGGAGAATCAAGTAAAGAGGTGATATCTTTCTTTTTTAGAGTCCTAGTACATTTAAAGAACTAAGATTTTTTTCAAATAATTTATAATAAAGATAATGCAAGGATATATAATTATTAATCTATACATAGTTATTTAGAGAATTCACTTGCATTTTTTAAACTTTATGTTAGCTGTTTGCTAATTTTAATTCTGTGTTTTTATTTGTAGCTGAAGAAGTTCCTGAACCACCTAGGAATCCTTGTGTACCTTCTCCTTGCGGACCATTCTCACAATGTCGTGTTACGCCAGGCAATCAAGCTTCGTGTTCTTGCCTTACTGGATACACTGGAAGTCCTCCAAGTTGCAGACCTGAATGTCTTGTCAGTTCTGATTGCAGTCTTCAGCAGGCTTGTATCGCTGAGAAATGTAGAGATCCATGCCCAGGTTCTTGTGGTGTCAACACTGACTGTAGAGTACAGAACCATGTACCAACTTGTAGCTGTATGGCTGGCTTCACTGGAGATCCATTTACTTACTGTAACCAAATAATAGGTAAGATTTGTTTGTGTTTGCAAATGATTTGTTATAAAAATTTTAACTGTTTTCTGAAAAAAATTGGTTTCTCATGTTTTTAAAAAATTATAATTTTATTTTTTCAGTCGAACAAACACCTCCAGAGCCAAGAGATCCTTGCAACCCATCACCTTGTGGATCTAATGCTGTCTGTAACAACGGACTTTGCACATGTCAGAAGGAGTTCCAAGGAGATCCATACATCGGTTGTAGACCAGAATGTACTCTTAACACCGACTGCTCCAGAGATAAGGCTTGTGTCAGGAATAAGTGTGTCGACCCTTGTCCAGGTACTTGTGGTCTTAATGCTGTATGCCAGGTTATTAATCACATCCCTACCTGCACTTGTCCAGAACCACTTACTGGAGATCCATTCACATCTTGTAGACAGCAAGATCCTGTCGGTAAGAATCATTTGTTATTCTTAATATTTATTTTGCATTAAATTACCTTTGTTTTTATNTGGAGTTAACGCTGTCTGCTCTGTGGCTAATCACGTACCAGCTTGCTACTGTATTGAAGGTTTCGAAGGCGACCCCTTCCGAGGTTGCAGACCAATACCACAACAAAGTAAGATGATTTCCTTTCATCTAAATTAATTATTAAATTGAGTGATTAAAATGATACTAATTATTGCATTTTAATTGTAGTTGAGCCAGAGCCTGAGAGAGATCCATGCAGACCATCACCTTGTGGCCAGAATGCAGAATGTAGGGCTCTTAATGGTCACGCTGTGTGCAGCTGCCTACCGACCTTTATGGGACAGCCACCGGCTTGTAGACCAGAATGTGTTGTTAATCCTGAATGTCCTCAGAACATGGCATGTAGCAAACAGAAATGTATTGACCCTTGTCCTGGTACTTGTGGATTCAACGCTCGTTGTCAAGTTATAAATCACAACCCTATCTGTTCTTGCCCACCTGGACACACCGGAGATCCATTTGCAAGATGTACACCAATAGTTCAAGGTTTGGATAATGCATTTTTTTAATATGTTGTAACAAATCATCTTATTTTAAAACAGTACAATAATCTACTAATTTGCTACACATATATTATATATATATTTATTTTTTTTTTACTCCATAGCTGAGGAACCAAGAGAACCTCCTAAGAACCCATGTGCTCCATCACCATGTGGACCCTACTCTCAGTGTAGAGTGACATCTGGTGGACAGGCATCATGTTCTTGTATGACTGGATACACCGGAAGTCCACCCAACTGCAGACCAGAATGTTTGGTTAACACTGACTGTAGTCTTCAGCAGGCTTGTATCGCTGAGAAATGTAGAGATCCATGCCCAGGTTCTTGTGGTGTCAACACTGATTGTAGAGTACAGAACCATGTACCAACTTGTAGCTGTATGGTTGGCTTCACTGGAGATCCATTCTCTTACTGTAACCAAATCATTGGTATGTACCATTTTATTTAATATTATCAATTTTATGTTTATTATTAAAACCTAGTTGTTAACCGTTTTTATAATTAATTACTAATTTTCTTTACCTCACTAATTAATTTGTTGTTTTCTTCTTTAGTCGAACAAACTCCTCCAGAACCAAGGGATCCTTGCAATCCATCGCCCTGTGGATCTAATGCAGTCTGCAACAACGGAATCTGCACATGTCAAGCGGAATTCCAGGGTGATCCCTATGTGGCATGTAGACCAGAATGTACTCTTAACACCGACTGCTCCAGAGATAAGGCTTGTGTCAGGAATAAGTGTATTGATCCTTGTCCAGGTACTTGTGGTCTTAATGCTGTTTGTCAGGTTATCAACCACATCCCTACCTGCACGTGTCCAGAACCACTTACTGGAGATCCATTCACATCTTGTAGACAGCGTGAACCAACTGGTAAGATTGCTATATATTTAAATTATACATTGTTATCAATGTTTAAAAAAAATCTATTTCTTTCAATACATATTTCAGGTTTTAAAAAATGTCTTGTCTTTATTTGTTTTTACAGTTACTCCATCTGAGCCATGTTCTCCATCTCCATGCGGACCCAACTCGGTCTGCCGTGTTCAGAACGGTCTTGCTGTTTGCTCGTGTCTCCCAGGAATGATTAGCAGCCCACCTCTCTGTCGACCTGAGTGTCTCATATCATCTGAGTGTAATCTTAGAGAAGCCTGTGTTAATCAGAAGTGTACAGATCCTTGCCCAGGGACTTGTGGAACTAATGCAAGATGCCAAGTTGTCAATCATAATCCAATCTGCTCATGCTCTAACGGCTTTACTGGTGACCCATTCGTTAGATGTACACCAACGCCAGGTAAAAAAGAATAACCATTCATTTATATAAAGCAATTATTATGACTGGTTTTACAATATTTGCCTAAATTTTATCACAATATGGGTTTCACTCTTATATAATAATTATAATTTTTAGCTCCTCAACCTCCACCCCAAGATGAGCAACAAAGGGACCCATGTATGCCATCTCCTTGTGGACCCAATTCAGTGTGCAGACAATCAGGAAATCTGCCATCTTGCTCCTGTCAAACAGGATTTATTGGATCACCTCCACAATGCAGACCTGAATGTGTTATCAATCCGGACTGTCCTACACACCTGGCTTGTATCAACAACAAGTGTAGAGACCCATGTCCTGGCTCTTGTGGTATCAACGCTGTTTGTAATGTCATCAGCCACTCTGTCAGTTGTACATGCCCAACGGGAATGACTGGAAATCCATTCAGCAGCTGTTCTATCCAGCAAGGTATATTATAATTGTATTTGTTAAACAATTATTATATTGTTAAAAGCTTTGTACTTATGAATCTACTAATGCTTCCTATAATATCTTACTATGGATTTCCATTCAAATATATACCATTTTCAATTTCAGCTGAAGTCACCAACCCTTGCCAACCATCACCATGTGGCACCAATGCTGAATGCAGACAACGAGACGGTGCAGGATCTTGCTCTTGTATTGAAGGATACCAAGGCAATCCTTACGAAGGATGCAGACCTGAGTGTGTGCTCTCAGCTGATTGTTCATCTAAATTGGCTTGTATCAGGAATAAGTGTGTGGATCCTTGTCCAGGAACATGTGGAGTTAACGCTGTCTGCTCTGTGGCTAATCACGTCCCAGCTTGCTATTGCATTGAAGGTTTCGAAGGCGACCCCTTCCGAGGCTGCCGACCAATACCACAACAAAGTAATTAATAGTTTGCTTTACTTGTAACAACAAAAATACATTTTAAAATTCCTCACATTGTTATTCTCTAATAACAAAAGAGAGAAAGAGGGAGGAAAGAACATGAACAGTAATAAATAATACTTTTAATGGACAAATCTTCAAATTTACCTCTACATAGATGTGAAAGTTCAATTATGTGTAAAAATCAAATTTGTTTTCAAGTGTAGATTGTATAGATTGGATTCTTCACTGTTTATGTATATTAGAGGTGGTTGGGAGTGTAAAAACTTTCAAAACTAATGAGACAAGCTTGAATAAGGAAAAAATGTACTGATCAATGCCCAAATACCTGAGGGAATTAATTTACAGACAAAAGTTATAATTTGTTTTCTTGTATTTTCCTTTCAGTCGAACCTGAGCCTGAGAGAGATCCATGCAGACCGTCACCATGTGGTCCTAATGCAGAATGTAGGGCTCTTAACGGTCATGCAGTATGTTCATGTTTACCAACATACATCGGTCAACCTCCAGGATGCAAACCGGAATGTGTGGTCAATCCTGAATGTCCTCAGAACCTTGCTTGTACTCAACGTAAATGTACCGATCCTTGTCCTGGAACATGTGGATTCCTTGCTCGTTGTCAAGTTATCAACCACAATCCTGTCTGCTCTTGTCCTCCTGGGCATACTGGAGATCCCTTCACCAGATGTACACCAATTGTTGTTCAAGGTGAGATATTCTTATATGGTTGATTTCATTGGGTTAATGAATTTAATTCAAGAGTAGAATATGTGGGACCCATTCATTCTTGGAAATCTTTTTTGTGATTTTAAATATGTATCTTTTGAAAAATATTTATTATTTTATTGTATGTTTAGCTGAAGAAACACCTGAACCACCTAGGAATCCATGTGCTCCATCACCATGCGGTCCCTTCTCTCAGTGTAGAGTAACATCGGGCAACCAAGCCTCCTGCTCATGTTTGACTGGTTATACTGGAAGTCCACCTAACTGCAGACCTGAATGTTTAGTCAACACTGACTGTAGTCTTCAGCAGGCTTGTATTGCTGAGAAATGTAGAGATCCATGCCCAGGTTCTTGTGGTGTCAACACTGACTGTAGAGTACAGAACCATGTACCAACTTGTAGCTGTATGGTTGGCTATACTGGAGATCCATTCTCTTACTGTAACCAAATCATTGGTAAGTTTTTAAATTTAATTTGTTAAAGAACTCCAAATTGATTGTAAGTTGGGAATCTTGAATGTTAGAGTTATTGTTTTCCATCTTTTTGAAAAACAATACCAAATATAAATCATAAGAAGACCTTCTGAAGAAAATCTTGGATTGCGATATTAATTCTATCAGTGGAATTCTGTATAAATTATTTCAGTTGAGTGAATTATAAAAGGTTTTAGTTCAATGATAGGTAGCTATGGAGAATTTCGCTTCTGCAATGGTGAATATTTTTATCATGTTCTTTTTTTTTAATTGTTTCTGATTGCTGTTATTTTATTTTCTAGTTGAACAAGAGCCTCTTCCAAGAGATCCTTGCAACCCATCCCCTTGTGGATCTAACGCAGTCTGCAATGCTGGAATCTGCACATGTCAACAGGAATACCAGGGTGATCCCTACGTGGGATGCAGACCAGAATGTACTCTTAACACCGACTGCTCCAGAGATAAGGCGTGTATCAGGAATAAGTGTATTGATCCTTGTCCAGGTACTTGTGGTCTTAATGCTGTTTGCCAGGTTATTAACCACATTCCTACTTGTTCATGCCCAGAACCACTCTCAGGGGATCCATTCACAACCTGTAGGCAACGGGCTCCTGTTGGTAAGTTAATTTAGTTTTTTTTTAACTTCATGTGTACAGATCTTTTATTTATAATAGTATTGGAACAGTTTTGTTAAACTACTATACGTTGAATATTTCAGAAAAACCTGAGCCATGCATGCCATCACCTTGTGGTCCTAACTCTGTTTGCCGAGTTCAGAACGGACTGGCAGTCTGTTCTTGCCTGCCTGGTATGATCAACAGTCCTCCTACATGTCGACCCGAGTGTGTTACATCATCTGAATGTCCTCTTCAGCAAGCTTGTATAAGGCAGAAGTGTACTGATCCATGCCCAGGTACCTGTGGTACTAGCGCTCGCTGCCAGGTTATAAATCATGATCCCATCTGCTCTTGTCCTCAAGGATACACTGGTGATCCATTCATCTTCTGTCAACCGATACCACGTAATTATATTTTATTTTCTATTATTTTCACTATATGTGTAATTGTAGCCTGAATAGTATAATAGAAAGTAGATTTAAGAATATCTTACTTAAAAGGTGTAAAGAAGATTTTTAAACCAACCCAGTTAGGGGTTGAGTAGGTTTTTATTAATTATATTTTAATTACTAACCAAATATACTGTTGTTTTTTTTTTCAGCTCCTCCGCCAGTACAAGATGAAACTCCAAGAGATCCTTGTGTGCCATCACCTTGTGGACCAAATGCAGTTTGCAGAGTTTCTGGAAATCTTCCGTCATGTTCCTGCCTTGCAGACTATATCGGAACACCTCCTCAGTGCAGACCTGAATGTGTCATCAATCCTGACTGTCCTAGACAACTTTCATGTATCAACAATAAATGTAGAGATCCATGCCCAGGGTCTTGTGGTATCAATGCTCAGTGTAATGTTATCAGCCACTCTGTTAGCTGCTCATGTCCATCTGGAATGACAGGAAATCCGTTTGTTAGCTGTTCAGTACAACAAGGTACAATAATTATCTTTGACTTTAATTAATAAAATTGATGATATTTTGATTGAACTCACAATTGTTATGATAACTTTTATTTTTTGTTTTTTAGTTGAGATCTCTAATCCTTGTCAACCATCACCATGTGGTACGAATGCTGAATGCAGACAACGAGACGGTGCAGGATCTTGCTCTTGTATTGAAGGATACCAAGGCAATCCTTACGAGGAATGTAGACCTGAGTGTGTGCTCTCAGCTGATTGTCCATCTAAGTTGGCTTGTATCAGGAATAAGTGTGTAGATCCTTGTCCAGGAACATGTGGAGTCAATGCCATCTGCTCTGTTACCAATCATGTTCCTATGTGCTACTGTATTGAAGGATTTGAAGGCAATCCATTCCAAGGATGCAGACTTAGACCTCAACAAAGTATGCACATAGCAATTACTATATTACATTTTTAACAATAGTTCAGGTTTTATAACACCGTCTGAACTTTTTCTAAATTGTTCCTTATTTGATTTTTGTTTTTTCAACAGTTGAACCTGAGCCTGAGAGAGATCCATGCAGACCGTCACCATGTGGTCCTAATTCTGAGTGTAGGGCTCTTAACGGTCATGCAGTATGTACCTGTTTGCCAACATTCATTGGCCAACCTCCATCTTGTAGGCCGGAATGTGTGGTCAATCCAGAATGTCCTCAGAACCTTGCTTGTAATCAGCAGAAATGTTCAGACCCTTGCCCTGGTACATGTGGATTCCTTGCTCGTTGTCAAGTTATCAACCACAATCCTGTCTGCTCTTGTCCTCCTGGACATACTGGAGATCCATTCACCAGATGTTTCCCCCATGTACAAGGTAATAATTTCTCATTTCATTTAAAAGATTATGAGAATAAATGTTAAAACTTAATACACACTTGAAGATATTGTCTCTTTATTAATTAATGTGTTACGATTTTCTTATAGATGAGACCCCTGAACCTCCAAGTAACCCATGTGTTCCATCTCCATGTGGTCCATTCTCTCAATGTCGTGTCTCTTCAGCTGGTCAAGCTTCCTGCTCGTGCCTTACCGGTTACACTGGAAGTCCACCTAACTGTAGACCGGAGTGTCTTGTCAACTCGGACTGTAGCATTCAACAAGCCTGTATCGCTGAGAAATGTAGAGACCCATGCCCTGGCTCTTGTGGAGTTAACGCAGACTGCAGAGTTCAGAATCACATTCCTACTTGCAGTTGTTTGGCTGGTTATACCGGAGATCCATTTGCATATTGCAACCCTGTTATCAGTAAGTTTTTTTTCTATAATATAATTTAGATTTAAACTTAGGCTATTGATATTTCTTAAATTGGGGATACTAATGAAAATTTATTTACTTTTCCAGTTGAACAAACACCTCCTGAGCCACAAGACCCTTGTAACCCATCACCTTGTGGAGCTAATGCACTCTGCAACAATGGAATCTGTACATGCCAACGTGATTACCTGGGTGATCCGTATGTCGGATGTAGACCGGAATGTACTCTCAACACAGATTGTCCAAGAGATAAGGCTTGTATCAGGAATCATTGTCTTGATCCTTGTCCAGGTACTTGTGGTCTTAATGCTGTTTGCCAGGTCATCAACCACATCCCAACTTGCTCGTGCCCTGATCCACTCACTGGAGATCCATTCACATCTTGTAGACAAGAACTAAGACCAATCGGTAAATAAATTGTTACTTTATTCTGGTCCAAGTATATTTGTATCACGATTGATTTTGTGATGTGTGCTTACTTTAACTTTTTTCACTTGCAGCACCTCCCACAGAACCTTGTACTCCAAATCCGTGTGGACCGAACGCAGTGTGCCGTGTACAGAACGGGTTGGCTGTCTGCTCTTGTCTTCCCAATATGATTAGCAGTCCACCGTCTTGTCGTCCGGAGTGTCTCATCTCAGCAGAATGTACACTCAAGGAAGCCTGTATCCGTCAGAAGTGCGGTGATCCTTGCCCAGGTACTTGTGGTGTTAACGCTCGCTGTCAGGTCATCAATCACGATCCGATCTGTTCTTGTTCAGCTGGATTCACTGGTGATCCATTCATTCAGTGTCGTCCCATGCCAGGTATTACTCTACAAATTACCTTTTACAAATTCTGTTTGGATTTAAATTTATATAAAATAAAGATCACATTATTATTTCATACACATTTTCAAGTCAACCTATCAAGTCTAGACAGGTTTATAAATTTTCTGTTTTCTGTTTCCTTTATCTTTTTGTATTTGTTTAAAATGTTTTGGAGAGTTTTTATTATATATTTTAATGTATTTTCTCTTTCATTTTAGAAAAACCAAACGATGAGATTGAGAGGCCTGCTGATCCATGTGCTCCATCTCCATGTGGACCTAATGCCGAATGCCAGAGGAAGCAAGGTAGCGCTGCCTGTTCCTGTCTACCCAACTTTATCGGTTCACCACCGTCTTGCCGTCCTGAATGTACAATCGACTCTGAGTGTCCATCATCTCAAGCCTGTATCAACAACAGATGTAAGGACCCATGTCCTGGATCATGTGGCACCAATGCTCTGTGTCAAGTCGTCTCACATACACCCTCATGCTCGTGTCTTGCAGGACACACAGGAGATCCTTTCACCAGATGTATTCCTGTTGTCGGTATGTAATCCTCAAAATTTCAATACTATGTATAAATTTCAATTTTCCTGTCAATTTCAACAAATTATCAATCTGTAGGTGTAAAGCCTATGTTTGTACTACAAACTTTACCAAAAAAAAATCCAACTAACTTTCTTAGTCAGATCTTCTTGTATCTTGAAGTGTTGGGAATGACCGAAGATTTTTTAACATTATCTATCTATGGATAAGGTATAAAAGTTTTGCTGTCATCTGCACTTTGGTTTATACTTACTACTCATCCTATTATTATTACCTAAATTTTTTGATTGCCTAAAGACAGTGAAATTTTTTAATTTGTTCTCTAGATGAAGAACCAAGACCAGCAAGACCTAGAGACCCATGCGATCCTTCACCATGCGGTGCCAACGCCCGATGCACAGTTGAAGGACTTACAGCCGTGTGCCGATGCTTCGATGAATACAGAGGAAACCCTTACGAAGGCTGTAGACCTGAGTGTGTTACCAGCTCCGAATGTTCTTCTAACTTGGCTTGTACTCGTAACAAGTGCAGGGACCCTTGCCCTGGTACCTGTGGAATAAATGCACTTTGCACAGTCAGCAACCACATTCCTATCTGTGCTTGTCCTATTGGTATGACTGGTAATCCATTCACCAGCTGTTCACCTGTACCTACACCAGGTAATATAATCTTTTTTTTAATTTATAAAACATTTTATATTTTTATAAATCCTCATATTCTACCGTAGACATTCTCATACTTTTTGGATTGAAGCTAGAGAGATAAAAAATGTATGTATATAATTTGCTACAGGATAGAATCTTCCTTATCCCAGTCTAGTTTTATGTCAAAGACAATTCAAATTGCTATTTGAGCAAAGTCTAGAAGCCATCTTCTTAATTTTCAATCCAAATTTTATATTAAATTGTTTGTGCCTACTATCTAAAAGGATTTAAGAAATAATCTTACATTGGTCTCTAACATAATGTAGGCTTACCAACTTTTTATTATTTTATTAATTTAATTTGACTTCTTCTGTAAACGATGATGGCCTTACTAAAGCCGAAAGCTGCTTCATTAGAATCCATTAAGATGGATATAGATCTATAAATTTTAATTTATAATTCTTAGGGGAATTCTTTCATTTGTTAATAATGAGCAGTTATATTGCTCTGAAAATTATACTCATATTTTTTTATTTCAAATTTGGTTGGTTCATAAACTTTTCTTTTTAAAAAACACTTTTTTTTGCTATTTCAGAAGTTCCTAGAGAGCCTTGCTCACCATCACCCTGTGGTCCGAATACAATGTGTCGCTCAGTGAACGGAATCGCTCTATGTGAGTGTCTTCCAGGCATGACTGGAATCGCTAGTAGTACATCGGGCTGTCGTCCTGAATGTACTATTAGTGCTAACTGTCCTAAAGATAAGGCTTGTATCAACTCTAAGTGTGTCGACCCTTGTATCGGAGTGTGCGGTTACATGGCTTCGTGTCATACCATCAACCACAGTCCGGTCTGTTCATGCTTACCTGGTCATGTCGGCGATCCATTTACAGAATGTAGACAACAGGTAAACAACACTATGAAAATTAACTTCTTATCTACAATACTTATCTACTAATACTCTTACATCTACATCGCTATAAAACTTTTACGTTTAATTGATATTTTATCTGTTTGTTTAGGAGGAACCAAGACCGATTGATCCTTGCAACCCATCACCATGCTCGTCTAACGGACAGTGTAGAAATGTGAATGGCATCGGTACGTGTATATATCCCGAGTGTGTTATCAATCAGGACTGTTCTAGAGATAAGGCTTGCTTCTCGCAGACATGCAGGGATCCCTGCGTGGATGCTTGTGGTGTGGGAGCCATATGTCAGCCAGTCAACCATCTTCCTGTGTGCTCGTGTCCCATCGGCTATACAGGACAACCAAGGCTTTCATGTTATCCCATACCCAATGGTAATTATTTTTAAAGTTAATTTAATTTTAATTTATAATTGAAAATTGCATTGCTCTATGCCAAAATGTATTTGTAAAATTTGGGTATCAGAATACCCAAGTAGTTAACACATTTGCATTCACTTGAAAACACTGTCATACACTTAACGTATCTGGTAAAAATTTCAAGAGATCCAAAAATCGTAGATAAAGTACAGTACGCAACTCGTTCGAAAACGGCATTTTGCATTCCTCGTGTGGTTTTACTACCCTCGCTTTTGCTTGGAATGCAAACTCCACACTCGCCTGCAAAATGCTACTTTCCGCTCTAGACGGGTAATGTACTGTTTCTAATTACTAACCCGTTTTAGTTTGAGTTTTTGACGGTGTCAAAAACTCTCTCTCTTTTGCTTCTCCTTTGATTTGTTTCTACATTGTCAAAATAACATACTTTTTTTTGAAAATTTTACAATTAACAATCTTACCTTAAACTTTTCAGACCCAGAGCCAGTACCAAGACCTGAATGCTTCAATGACATTGAATGTCCAGCTGACAAAGCTTGCTATAACGGAATCTGTGTCAATCCATGCACGTACGGATCATCAAGAGCATGCGCTGCCAACGCAGAATGTCATGTTCATCAACACAGGCCTATCTGCGCTTGTCCTAATGGAATGGCTGGAATCGGTTACTACCATTGTTATGAGAGTAAGTTTGATCAAATTTTATTTATATAGAGTTTTTATAATAATTTAAAATGACAGTTCTTAAAGTGGTTAAAATTGTTGTCGGAAATTATTTACAACCACGGTTTCTCATCTTTAAATCCTTCTACATATTTTCTTTTCTTTTTACTGTTTATGGCAATTCAACATTTACTTTAAAATTTCCTAATTACAAACTGATTTACAAGTTCTCATTTGGACGGAGTCAAGTTAGAAGAAAACTACACTTGGCTGGTTAAGTAACACAAAGAATGAATATTAATTAATGTGAGTTATTTTCATAACAATTACAAGTATTTCCACTCCAGGGATGGATGTTCTTTTCTTTGAGTTTCTAATAGAACTAAAGTCTTTAGAACCACAGAACTTTTGTCAGCAAAGTCACTAGAAGCTGACTAAAACACGTCTCTGAGGAAACCCAAATTTAATGTATTTTTATTTGACTATCTCACTCGAGCCAAAAGTCAGCTGGGCACTTCTGACACAGTGAGCACTGCCACTTGCCAAAATATTTGAATTCAAACGACAACAAACAATAAACCTTCTCAGATATTTAAAATTAACCACTGATAAACCCATACTTTAATTATTTAAGTGGTGGTAGGTGAACACTTTCATTTGGGGCAATATTTGAATAACTAACTTCTCAAACTACAAATTAATATCAACTTGATTTTTGGTCTACTGACTAATTTTAAATCAGTTAATTGATTATGTTGGGCTATTAGTTGGGNTCTTTAGTTTTTAATTCATAGTTAAAAAAAAAAGATAATTTAAGCAGTGTCTACACGATCCAAGTTGACTTAGACCAAGTAACTTTGATTAAATCCACTTGGTCAAAGTAAAAATGAATTTTTGATGCAGTGTTTACACGATCCAAGTATACTTGGTCCAAGTAGGGGAACTTGTAGCAAGCTAATAAAAACGTAGTAACAAATCAAAAATATTTTTAAATGCATTTCTTCAATTTTTAGCCCATTTATTGAATAATCTTATTAACAAAATCAAAAATGTGTTTGTATTTTAAATAATTAAATGTTTTTTGTGTTTTAGTCGGATGCAGGAGTGACACCGAGTGTACTCCTAGAGAGGCCTGCGTGAACCGTGAGTGCGTAGATCCATGCAAGTACACATGGTGTGGTAAGGGAGCGTCATGTCTAGCCGAGGGAAGTAAAGCTAGGTGCGTATGTCCACCGGGAACCCAAGGAGATCCTCACAGCCAGTGTGTCAGACCCGAGTGTACATCTAACTACGAATGTCCAGATAGACTGTCATGTGTGGCTAATAAGTGCGTAGATCCGTGCAACTGTGCTCTAGGAGCTCTTTGCCTAGTCAGAGATCACACTCCATCGTGTAGATGTCCTCCGGGATATATCGGAAATCCTCACGTTTCTTGTACACCAGGTAAGATGCTTACCTCTTATTATAAATATCTGTATGAAAATTTATTATTTTACTAGATAGATAAACGGGGGCAATATTTGAATAACTAACTTCTCAAACTACAAATTAATATCAACTTGATTTTTGGTCTACTGACTAATTTTAAATCAGTTAATTGATTATGTTGGGCTATTAGTTGGGTCAAAGTTGCTCTGTATCCAAATATTTTCTAATTGTTGAATTTTATTAATTATGAATAATCTGTGTGTTCCTCTAATTTTTTATTTATTATAATTAATTGCTATTTGAATCATAGTTAAAAAAGTAAAATTGAATAATTGCTAGATAAAAAGAACTTTTTATATACTACGTTTTTAAATTTTCTGTCATAAATCATAAATTTTAAACCTGTCAAAATGAAGATTGTAAATATGGGACATGCCAAAACAAATAAAATAACTTGCGGATGTTTTCGGTACTAACTTTCCATAAAGCACAATTTGCTGAAAGATGGATAAAAGTATTAAAATAATGCATTGACATCGTGTTCTGAGCTATTCTAAAAGTTTCAAATGTACTCTGTAAGTTAGTTAAAAATTGATTGCAAGATTTTTACTGGACAAACAAACAAACAAGAAAGCAAGCTAATAAAAACGTAGTAACAAATCAAAAATATTTTTAAATGCATTTCTTCAATTTTTAGCCCATTTATTGAATAATCTTATTAACAAAATCAAAAATGTGTTTGTATTTTAAATAATTAAATGTTTTTTGTGTTTTAGTCGGATGCAGGAGTGACACCGAGTGTACTCCTAGAGAGGCCTGCGTGAACCGTGAGTGCGTAGATCCATGCAAGTACACATGGTGTGGTAAGGGAGCGTCATGTCTAGCCGAGGGAAGTAAAGCTAGGTGCGTATGTCCACCGGGAACCCAAGGAGATCCTCACAGCCAGTGTGTCAGACCCGAGTGTACATCTAACTACGAATGTCCAGATAGACTGTCATGTGTGGCTAATAAGTGCGTAGATCCGTGCAACTGTGCTCTAGGAGCTCTTTGCCTAGTCAGAGATCACACTCCATCGTGTAGATGTCCTCCGGGATATATCGGAAATCCTCACGTTTCTTGTACACCAGGTAAGATGCTTACCTCTTATTATAAATATCTGTATGAAAATTTATTATTTTACTAGATAGATAAACGTGCTTCACTAAGGAGTGTGTTATTTTTAATTTGATGGGTTAACTTACTACCAAGAAACATTTAAATTATTTTACTAAGCGCCTCCTCTTTGATAACATAATTTACAAATATCCCAAATTAGTATTTGATTTTTAAAAAAAATCTCAAAAGATAACTTTCCGTGAAAAGCGATGGTATTTTCCTTTGTCTTTCCACATCCCTGGGTTGAAATTGTATTTTATTAATATATAATATGTTTATTTCCAAAATAGGAGCCATTTCACAGGTATTAACATCCTAACTTTAAAAGATCAGTGTGGGCTCAATTCCCTCTCTTTTCTTACTTTGCCCCCATGTTCCCTTTAGGGATACAACTTTAGAAAATCTGTATTGGTAGTTATCAATATAATTTGGAAATTATTATATTACGTATACACTTGTAGACTTTATTTTAGCATTTTAAAGAAGTGATGATAATTATATTAGTAAAGGTTTAGGCAAAGTAAGGTGTGATTTATAAACTATTGTCTTTATGGTTTTTTTAAAAATATTTTTTGAATTAGTTTTTTTAACAGTTTTTCATAAAGAAATTTTTACAAAACAGAAATTATTGCCTGTAGCTTGTTCTGCAACTTTGGTTAAGTACATTTTTATAAAAAAATAAAATGATAATTTTGAAATCTATTTAGCAGTCATGTTCTTCACCCCATATTGAGCTTCCAAAAAGTTTTTTTTAGCCTATATTACCCTCAAAATTGATCTCTTTTCATTCACCCAAATACCAAAAAATCTGGTGAGCTGTTTGGACGTGATTGACACACAGAAGCAGATATCAATTTTTCTAAACTTAAATTCGTTATCACAACTACACTTTTTGTGGAAATACAAAATTTTATCCCAGTCTGAAAAATGTACAGGCACCACTGCAATCTTATATATATTTAAGATTAAATAAAATATGGTAGTAAATTTCAAAAATTTAGAAAACCTTTTACACCTTGTGTTTACTAATAATAATTATTATTTACAGCTCCCATAGCTGAGATGCCGGTGTGTGAAGTAGACGGGGATTGTGCCAGCAAGTTGGCTTGTTTGGAAAATGAATGTAAAAACCCTTGTCTTGAAATCAGGCCTTGTGGATCCAACGCAGAGTGTATAGTCGTGGACACTCTACCACTCAGAACAATGTCATGTCAATGCTTGCCTGGCTTTGTAGGAGACGCAGATGTAGAGTGCACTAGAGGTATTAAAATCCGTGCAATATATTGATTTTAAACCAATTTAAATTAAAAATTTAGACGTGAAATAATAACTTTTACAATTAATTTGCAGTTCCATTGCCAGAGCTTGGTTGCTCTGATGACAACGCTTGTTCACTACAAGAAACGTGTATCAACAGACGCTGTGAGAATCCGTGCACCTTGCCAGGCACGTGTGCACAAAACGCCGAATGTATTCCTCTCGAACATAGAGCTGTATGCACATGTCCTCAGGGACATACAGGAGATCCTTTCACCAACTGTATTAGAAGTAAGTTGTTGTTTGTATTTCATTCGGGTATACTTTTTAGGATGTTTATGCAACAAAGGATGTTATTGATGTCTTCGGATGGTCAAAATAAATGTTATATTTATTTCTTATTTACAAATTTTGCTCTTTGTTTACAGTACCCAGCGATTTCTTCCCCGAGTGCACAACAGATGACGATTGCTCTAGCAAGGAAGCCTGTACTAACAACCGATGCAGTGATCCTTGTCTTTCTAACCCTTGTGGATACGATGCTTACTGTTCCGTTTCACTACACAGAGCTATCTGTTCGTGCCAAGATGGATGGGCTGGTGAACCAAATCTTCGATGCTACAGACGTAAGTTTTCAAAATTGATATTATTATTTTTAATATTATATTACTTTCCCTTTTTTTTTGTCCTTTGCCGGTTTGTTCATTATGGTTACACAAATAAAAAAATGTAATCTTCAATTAATAAAAAAATAATAATCGGTTGCACAACAGCCCACAGAGAGCTTGGCCTGCCAAAGTACTTGTGCAACTACATAATGTCATGGATGGCATATGGTTGGCGTGTCTCATCAGCTGTAAAAACCTTATAATTAGCTATTAGTGATGCTAGCAGCTGTACTCTTGAGTAACCATTATATATAGTAGGTGGATTCTAAAGAGTAGAAGGAAGAAGACGACTAAGATACTTCAGGTCTACTGACGGCAACATTTTGGCTTTACCAGACATTTTAAATTACGTTTAGGCTCGAAAATGGCTGGCATAGCCGAAACATTGCCGTCAGTAGACATGAAGTAGTTTTAGTCTTCTTCTTCTTCCTTCTATCCTTTAGGATCCCACTTACTATGGATAACGTTATAACGGATGGATAATGCTGCAAGTAGCTACTCATTTTTACTGCATTGCTGGATGATCATGAATATTGAGTGTGTAGCCCCTTGTCGAAGTCAGGAATCAAACCTCTAGTTTTTTAAAGTACAATTCGTAGCCATATGCTTCTTGGAGCACTTTAATGTTCAATTGGGGAATATTTTATTTGGTCCATAATTTCTAACTTTATAGTGACATGTTTTGTTTTTGTTAACAGCCGAGTGTACGTCAGACTCAGATTGTCGATACGACAAGGCTTGCGTCAGCAATAGCTGCGTGTCTGCTTGCTGGCAAGCTCAGTGCGGACAGGGAGCGGAATGCAAGGGTCAGTGGCACGCTCCTCTGTGTGTCTGTCCACCAGGTACTCAGGGAGATCCTCACGTTGCCTGTGTCTCTGTACAGTGTCATTATAACGAGGACTGTGCTGATCACGAAGCTTGCGACAGGTTAGTCATACAATTTATTTTACCAATTTTTTTGTCTTTTATCCTCCAATAAGACCCATGGACTTGAAGGGTGTCATTACTTCTTTTTATTTTCTTCAAATTTTAAACACATCTGGTTTTAAACCCTTCTTTGAACCCTTTCTTTAAATCCTTTCTTTAGTTTTTAATTCATAGTTAAAAAAAAAGATAATTTAAGCAGTGTCTACACGATCCAAGTTGACTTAGACCAAGTAACTTTGATTAAATCTATTTGGTCAAAGTAAAAATGAATTTTTGATGCAGTGTTTACACGATCCAAGGATACTTGGTCCAAGTAGGGGAACTTGTAAAAAAAAAAAATCATGTAGAAGCAAAGGAATGAAAACAAAAATTTAAAATAAAAGCTGTCAATAACCTTCTTATAAACAAATCCGTCACAACTTTTCACGTCTTTTCTCATTTTTGACAGTTTTCTTGTCATAATCATTATGGTTGACGCCATCCAAGTCTACTTAGATCAAATAACGTCCAACTCAACTTGGATGTCTAAGTTGACTTTGATAACCTGTTTACACGATCCAAGTAGCGTCAAAATAGAGTCAAATTTGGTCCAAGTCAACTTGGATCGTGTAAGGCTTTAAAGTTTATAAAGAACCTACTAAAAGGTTTTAATTTTCCAGCATATTTTAATTGGTTATCCAATTGCTGGTCATGTTTTGGTTTGAAGTTAATCTCAATCGCTCTCAAGTATAATAATGTCGCTTCCCTTCGTTTTTCTCTGATATCCCATAACCACTGTATATCACTGATATGGTTATTTTAAATTTTCACCAAACATTATGAGTGAGAAAAATAAAGTACTATTCAAGAAATTACTGGCAAGTTTAAGTGGTGCTAGTGCGGTTTGAAAAATTGTTGTGATCTTTTTGTAATTTTAAAATGATTAATATTAATACACAAGTGCAAATTTGTTCTCATTATGTGTAAATATGACTTTTTTTTAACAATACCACTTATTTTGTTTTTCTTTTTATATCTTTTGTTTTTATACTGTCCATGCACCTCAACCGTACCCTTTTAATTCTTGTTTTTTAAAGAATTAAACAACTTTTATTACGTGATCACTAGCCTTAAATAATTTCTCTTATTGCCCATCAAAAAAGTAGCCACTATTTCTACAACACTATAGAAAAACTGGGAGTATAATTTATGTAAAATTAAAACGATGTTTTAAAATTAACTTCATTACTTTGTTGCAGATTGAACAGAGTTTGCGTACCTGTATGTCAAGAAGACACCTGCGCTACGGATGCAGTTTGTCACGCTAGGGCTCATCAACCCGAGTGTACTTGCAAACCCAACATGGGAGGAAACCCGTACGTGGAATGTGTACCTGCCGTAGCAGAAGAGTGTCAGAAGGACGGAGACTGTCCTGGATCGCTTGCTTGTATCAACAGGAAGTGTATAGAGCCGTGTACCCTGCCAGATATCTGTTCACACGATCAACGTTGTAGTGTCACTCCTACACTGCCACTTAGAACTATCGTTTGTACTTGTCCTGAAGACACTATAACTACATCTTCCGGCAACTGTGTTCCTATAGGTATTTATATATTTCTAATTCTATAATTTAACTGTTTTGAAGGGAAGTTAATAATAAATATAAGAGATTTGAACACAAATATCATTATACCTAATTACAACTATTTTTATTTTAGTGGACATTAAGCCAGAGTGTGAATCGGATAGTGACTGCCTGGATCCACAAGTTTGCACCAACACTCGCTGCAGAGATGGCTGCCTGGTTGATCCTTGTGGACAGAATGCTCTTTGCATATCAAGAGAACACATTGCCATCTGCTCTTGTCCTCACGGCTACTACGGAAACCCATATGTTGAGTGCACACTAAGTAAGTGATTTTTAGCAATACACTGTTTTTTGACTCCTTAGAATCAATATTCCCTCCAGATAATTTATCCAAGACATTAAATCAAACTTTTCTATCTATATTATTAAAAAAATTTGTAAACAAACATTGTTCAGTGAGAGTGATATACATAAGTGTGTAAAAGAGCGAGTTAGGAGAGAAGGGAGGGGGGTAGTCCGGGGGGAAAAGAGGGAGCTTGAGAGTGACATACTAAACTGTGTGTAGACAGAGTGAGGGCGATTAGAGGTGTAAGGGAGAACTTGAGTGTAAGTATATAAGAAAGTCAGAGAGACAAGTAAAGGGATAGTAGTGTGCATACCCCCACTACCTCAGCTGCTCTCCTACACTATACTTGTGCATCTTCACCTCACCCTTCTCATTCCATAACTATGAACACACTTTGCAAAAAAAAGATCGCTAAATCAGTCCTTCTAAGTACTTTCCCAACAGTCCTTTCAGTACTTTTTTTTTTTTACAGCATGTGTGTTTTTGTCATCATTGAAAAAAAACATGAGATCAATTTTAATGTTTCACTCTAGAGTGCCTCGGTGTGGCAGCGGCCGCTTTTCGGGGGTTGACAAGCGAAGCGAGTGGTCTTCTTTAAATTTTATTTCCAAAAGAAGACACTTAATGGAGAAAATGATAAATTGATTGTATTATTTAATATAAGAACTATCTGAAATAAATTCTTCTAAATTATTAATCATGATAAGTTTATATTTTTATGTGATGTATAAAATTTTAAAATCTAATTTTTTTTTTTATCGCAGATACATCGAAGACTGACCTAGGAAGGACGGACTTCCCAAGACCAGACATGGTTGTGAGCTGTCAATCAGACGGTGTTCAGGTTGAAATACACATCGAGGAGAAGGGTTTCAACGGTGTGCTCTACGTGAAGGGACACAGCAAGGAAGAGAACTGCCGAAGAATTCTAGCACTGCCAACCGATTCACTACCAAGGATTGAAATCTTCAAAGTACACTTTGGAAGTTGCGGATTGGTTCATGTCAATGTAAGTTATTTAACGTTGAGGTTTAATTAAGAATTATTTGAAGAAAGTAAATTCAAACTAATGAGCAACTTCAGTTTTGCTTCTGAGCTTACCAATGGTAATAGGAGCTATGTGATTGTTTTGAAGAACAATTTTGTTTATGTCCCTGAATTCAAAAATTCAAATTCGGACATCCTTTCAGGAGACTGTCGCTCAATTTTTGCAAACCAGCATATCTTGAAAACTACACGTTCAATTTCAATGGTAGGTCATAATTAGCCCATTATTGGTCCCATATAAGTTCCAACCTTCTGGTATACTTCATTTATTTACACCTATATCTTCAAAAAATAAAAAAAATGTGTGAGGCTCTCACGCATTAGAAGTGAAACTTAAGTTCTAGAATGCATTGCTCTCTTTCATTATTGACAAATTTATTATTTCAGGATTAAGAAATAGTTATGAGAAATTTAATTGAAGAAAAATATTGCTACGCTAAGGCAACCACATTTATTCCAATTAAAATAAACGTTTGTTTTGATTTGCTGGTTTTTAAATAGATATAATACAATTAATCTGTAAAAATGTTACACTTGGAAGAGTCTCGAATCGCAAACTTCGTTACACGATTTCACTAGATGGGAAAATTCACTCTACCGCCGCCAAAGAAGTTTCACTTCAAAAAAGGGTTCCGAAAGTAGGGTGCTAATAGCACCAGATAATTTTCAATCTTCTGCACTCTTTAACTTTTGCTTAATGGATACTTTAATTCAAGTAAAAATCAAAAAAATGTTGACATTAAAATAGCGGGAAACAATTAAATAAATTAGAAAATAATGGCTTGTAAAAGCACAAAATCAATAAATTACATTATAGGATGCAAGGAAGCTATGTGCCACTCTAATTAGCAGTTTATTTTAAAAAATTTATCAAAATTAGAAAAATAATGGATAAACTTAAAAATAAATAAATGTAGGAAGGTATTTTAGTGGTCAGAATGAGGATCGAACAAGTTGGTTGAGAAAATAAAATTAATTTGGGGAAAAAGAAATAACTATATGAAAGTTTATATTTATTTTTGCTTGTTGACTTTTATAGGGTAGGTAATAAAAACTACAAATGTAGGTGAGTGGCGTTATATTGTCAATTTTTTATGTATGTCTTATATTCTGTTAAATTTTGCAGGGTCAGGCTAACTTTGTGTTGGTGATACAAAAACATCCGATGTTGGTGACATTCAAGACACAGGCTTATCATATCAAATGTGTTTATACAACGGGAGAACAGAACGTCACGCTGGGTTTCAACGTATCTATGTTGACCACAGCTGGAACTATAGCCAATACAGGTCCTCCACCTACCTGCGTCATGAGGATCGTTACTCAGACTGGACAAGAGGTCAACTCAGCTGAAATAGGAGACAACCTTATGCTCCAAGTCGAAGTACAGCCTAGCAGTAAGTCAATTCATAAATCCTTCATTCATTCTTCTGCATAGTGCAGATGAGTTATGTGTTGAAGTAATAGGTAGATTAAGGCAATATTAGTAGTAGTAGTAGTTAGGGGGCGGGGAGGCCAAGCCTAGCAACTAGACCGCATTCGGTTCCTTTTTGCCAACCCCTAGACTCTCACCCATCAAACTACCTCAGTCGTACCCTCGAATCTCCTAGTTTGGGTTACAAAGGAGAGAATGTCTTGCCACTTAAGTGTGACAAGCTCCTCCTCTCTGATTTCCCCCATACCTAATACGTGAAAGCGCAGTCTGCCATATCCTTCCCACACTCCCATAAAGTGGTGAGCCGTCTCCTCTTCTTCGTCGCACTTTGGGCAGGTAGGGTCTTCCTCGATCTTCAATAATGCCAGATGTCTTTTGAGTTGGCAGTATTAAGTTGCAGAGTTATCTTGTAGTCTCCTCATTGTTCTTGGTTCTTACTGCAGTATCAGCCAAACTTCAATTTGTTCTCTTAGTTTGTAATAATAGCATATTCTAAGACGAGAAATACTTCTAAGAACTTACAATTGTTTAAAAAATGCAAATACTATATCATTTAAAATAATAATGTCAATCCTTTGGCCCCACAATTGCTTTATTAAGTGGCAATAATCTTTAACTGCAAGCAGCCATTATCAGTGCTGGATTGAAAGAATTGTGTGGAACCAGGAATCAATGAATACAGCTGGAAAGAGCTGTAAATGTAAAGTATTTAATTTTTTTTAATTTTTGTATTAGAGTTATCCATATTGTACCTCTTTGGTATTCCAGCTCAGAAATTTATGTTTGTGGTTCTCTTATAATCTTAATTTTAAGAAAGGATTTATTATTATACAAATTTCTTAAATATTTGCTTACTATGTTATCAGGTATCTACGGAGGTTTTGCCAGAAGCTGTGTTGCTAGATCACTGGAGAACAGTGTTGAAAATGAATACATCGTAACTGACGAGAACGGATGTGCAACTGATCCTTTGATCTTCGGAGATTGGGATTATAACCCTGATACAAGATCGTTACTTGCCTCATTCAACGCTTTCAAGTTCCCCAGCAGTGATAACATCCGCTTCCAGTGCAATATCAGGGTCTGCTTTGGACGGTGTCAACCGGTGAGATTTTATATTCTATGTAACACTTATAACAAGTTATGAGGTGGTTAGAGATTTGTTACATAAAGGTGGTTACTCTCTGTAATGCACTTATTTATGAGGCTCAGACTACAATTGTTTTATTTAATAAAAATAACGCACCTTATTGAGCAATGGGAACCAAAAATTAATAGTATTAACCACCTACAAAACCTTACAGCACATAATCAATGTTTATGGCTGTGGGCTGAGTACACTTTCAGTGGACATTTTACTATTAAGAAGGAAGGGTCACTGTTCCATTGTCTTTCTTTCCCGGGGTATATTCATTAATATCTTCAACATCTGTCAGTAACATCTACCAGTATTCCACAATTCGTTGGGTTTTTTCTGACCACATTCCTTTCTGATATTCAGCACTATAGCGGTAACTTGTTGTTTTGTACAGATGAAAGTTATAAAATATATATTCTAATAAGTGTGTGTCATATTCTAAAGGTATGATGCAAATACTAGTAGCAAAAACTAGTGTGACAATAAAAAATACCAATGTTCCATAACTCAGAGCAAAAGTCATATTCCAGGCAGAGGGTTTGACTAATATTAATACAACCTACCTTTGGCCCCCTTTTACCTTTTTTAGCTTTATTCAAGTTTGCTGCCTCAAGATTTATTTATATTTTTTTTTTTTCTTTATCTAAAACAATGTGCGGATTTGTTTGCAGGTGAACTGCAGGGGTTACAATGCGTTTGGCAAGAGAAGGAGACGAGACGTGTTCAACATGACTGAAGCAAATTTGAACACGACTGAAATAGAACTGATACAGTCAGTTGGAGAAGGACAGCTCAGGGAGGAGCTTACCATTCAGTCCAACCCTATCATCACCTTCGAGAGGAAGGAGGAACGATTCTCCGATCCTATTGAAGGTAAGCACTCGTGTTGTTCAACCAACTAGCTAGAGTACACGGCATGGCCCTTGGGGGGGGGGGATTAAATCTCATGCTTTCTTTGAAGATCAAGATTTAAATGGTAGTTAATATGGTAGTTCAGGAGATAGCGTGCAAAAAAGTGTTTAAATAACATCAAGCTAGAATTTTGTGTACAAGTTAAACTTTTGGTGCCTTTTAAGAATATGTGGTCGGCTAAGTTTGTCTTCATGACTTAGCTTGGTAATAAGCATTTAAAAAATAAAAATAACTTTTTGTACAACCTGCTTCAACTTAGAAGTTGAAGTAGATTGTACAAATGTAATTTTGTTGATTGTGTCTTGGTAATTTTATATATTTGGGTGTCTGAGATAGTGTTAAATAATAGTGCAATTGACAGTACCTGATTTCAGGTGAATTGACGAGAATCTATAAGATTTAATTGTCTTTCAAAGCAGTTTTTCAGAAAACAATAACTTGATAATGTAATCAGATAGTTAGTCAGCATGAGAATGATCCAAGGAGAGATCGAAATATCGCAAATGTGAGGCGTTTAAATTTTCCTTAAAAGACCCAACTAATCAAGAATTTATACTACAAGGAACTATATACTAATATATTAAAAAAAAACAAAAAAACTGATGGAGTGTGGCCATGTCCCACCCTTTATGGTGGACAACGTGATTTTCATGATCCAGAGAAAAGAATTTGAAGGCCAAAAATCGAGTTGATGGGAGATTGTTACATACTAAATGACCTCTTCATCATTTAAAGAAAAAAAATCTCTAAATTCATTTAGAGTAATATTTGACTGACTAAGCTATTAAGTGTGAATCTGGTGTCTCCTTGAATTTTGGTTTACTATCTAATTTCGTACTCAGGATCATGAAAATCACATCGACCACCATTAAGAGCGGGACATGGCAGCTCTCCACAGGTTTGTTTTTTGTTTTGTTTTTTTCAAATGCCTATTGCCAAGCTATGTCCTGCAGACGAACTTGGCTGACTAAATATAATCTTAAAAGGCACTAAAAGATTTACTAATACACAAAATTCTAGCTTGTTAGTCAGACACCTTTTTGCACACTATCTCCTAGGCTATAAGTATTTATGAAGCGGCAATGTAAACAGTCAATGCCTTTGATGCAAATAGTAAGATAGTCTGATGCAAATCCTTGGACTGATAAGTTTTTACGTGTTAATATTTTGACTTTTAATATTCTAAAATATCAGGGGTATATTAAAAGTTAGACATTAATTTAAAATTAATGAGGTACCACTTAAAACACAAAATCTAAATAATAATTTACTAAATAACAGTAAGTAAATTAGTCAGTAAGTAATTAAGTAAAAAAAAAAGTTGATTTTAATAATTTCAAGAAACATCCTTGCCAAAATTTGAAGAGAATCGAACAACCCACTTGGTTGTGAGTTTGTAACAAACAAACTGGCGACATGCTATAAAGTAAAGTTGGCACAGAGACCTTCATTTTGCTCTGTCAATAACTTTTCAGGAAGTTTTGTCTATTTTTTTCTTGGAAATCATAGTAATAGATGATACATTTTTGGTACTTATGAAAAATGTTTAGGTGTGAGGTAAAAAGCCGTGTCCACACTATGTCGACCGACAATGTTAAACGACAATGTCGAACAAGTGTGGACGTGTCTTTAGATTTATAAAAAATCTAAAGCCGTGTCCACACTATGTTGACCGACAATGTTAAACGACAATGTCGAACAAGTTTGGACGTGTCTTTAGATTTGTAAAAAATCTAAAGCCGTGTCCACACTATGTCGACCAACAATGTTGAACGACAATGTCGAACAAGTGTGGATGTGTCTTTAGATTTATAAAAAATCTAAAGACACGTCCACACTTGTTGGACATTGTCGTTCAACATAGTGTGGACACGGCTTAATATTAATAGTTTCACTGAATTATAGTTCTTGTCGATAGTAGCTCCTTACTTTAGTTCTTTCAGTTATTAAGAGTTATTATTCTTAGTCAACACTTAAGTAAGTTGCTTTGTATTAAGTGCCATATTTTCACCTTTTGTTTAATTTTTTAATTTAATTATTTTGTTTTTCGTGTTTTTTTAGCTCCTTCAGTTGAGAAGGTTGAAGACATATGCGTGAGCACAGCAGGCTTTATCATCGCCATAGTAGTCACCGCATTGCTGGCCCTAGTCGCCGTTGCGGTCGCTGTATCTTGCTGGCTCATAGCGTATCACCGTGCGCCGCTCGCCGTAAGGCCGCTCCCTCATCCGCTCGACTTCCCCAACCCGCTCTTCGCTCCTAAATCTCTTTCGCATGAGACTCTAACTTAGAAAAACAAAACGCTCATTACTTTATACTTTATTTTTCGCCTATCTTTTTTTTATCATTATAGTCTTTTTTTGTATCAAAGAAACCAAATGGAACCATTTTTTATCATTATATTTTTAAGATTAGACCTTTATCGTTAATTATTTTAAGAATTTTTTAAAGTTAATAATTATACTTTTTTTTAATCTTTAAGGGGAATAATAGTGCCAAAATCGAAAAACAATTTATATAAACTGGAGGATTTTTAATAAAACATAAGACTTAATAATTGAACGACTAACTTTTCGCTTATCATATTATTTTATTTTGTTATCTAATTTTTAACCTTATTGACTTATTATTTTTATCTATATTATTGATGCTTTCACATTCCAAGCTTAAAAGTTATAAGAATATTTTTTATTTATTATCAATTATTTCATTCAAAGCCATATTATAGTTTATAGTTTTAGAATAATTATAGTTTATAATATTATCATTATTATATAATTATTATTTATAATTATTTGGATTCAATCAAATTTCAAGTGGCATAATTATGGGATTTGTATTTCTTATTACCTTTAATGTCTTTCTTAAAAAAATAAGATTATTTTGCACCCTTTTTTCAACATCCTTTTCAAAAACATTTTTCTCTATGGATTAAATTTAAAATGATTTTTTTTTTTAAATTTCACTCCCATACCTAATATATAACAGTATTCAAGCAAATTCAATATCTACCAATAAATAAATCATTTAAATATATAATTTCCCACATTTTTATCATTTAGTTGACTGATTGGATTAGAGACTTAATAAAAAATATTAAAAAAAATGTCTTAAACAAGATGTTTTAAAAATATTCATTAATATTCGATATGAGTACACTTTTAAATTAATTGAATCCTATATTATTTTACTTATTTTCAATTATTTACTATTATTGTTATTGATACTGCCGGATGAAATTTGTTTTATATAATTATTGTTGTAATTATTGTTTATAATTTTAGTTCCGTTTGGTTTCTTAGATTGCTTTGAGGGTACCTTCTTCCGATGCTTCATACGTTATTCAGCCCACCTTGTAATATAGTTATTATTTTTTTAAAAAAAATGTATAAAATACCTATATATTTTTTTTTCCTTCTCCTTTTTCGTGTACAGAAAAATTCTCTATTTTTCTTGCTACGTATGTTTAGCATCTGGAGGGACAAGCGCCTCGATTTTGTTTGCTTTTTATTTTTCTCCGAATAAATTTTTTTCTATCTTTAATGGAAAAAGAACTCTTTTTTTCCCCCCGATTTTCGTTGTCAACGGAAAGATATATAAAAGAAATGTGTGATATGTTATATATATAAATATTTTAATACTTATTATTATTGTTATAAACAAACTGTTTGTAATTTTTTTTTTATGTGGAAATTTATAGCTAATTTTTTGTTTTTTATTTTTTATTTTGTGTTGTTAAAAGAAAAAAAATGATCAATTATTACTTGATAAGTAATTCTTGTATCTAAGACTTGATTATTTTATTTATATAAATAATTTTATTATTATTCATTTTTTTTTTAATTTACTTATTATTATTATTGTTTATATGTTAACATAAATATTTTATTTCTCTTATTCTAGTGACTAATTCCTACTGCCAGATATTATTTATTGCTTCTGGATAAAAAAATAAATAAATAAAATAATAAAAAGGTCAAAAGATACTTTGGGATATATTTTGTTTTATCGCAGATTTTACTATTTATATTTAAAAAAATATATATATATAATT
>KZ651403.1:386078-397400 GCA_001010745.2 Gerris buenoi
AATGGGTCAGGTAATTCAGACTTTACAGATTTAGAACGCGATGACTGCTTTGATTCATTATATTGCCCATGTTTTTGGTTATCAAAGTCTTCTTCATACGATGTGATATTTTTCTTAAGATCGTTATATAATACTGAATATCGACCAATTAGCTCGCTGTACAATCCTTCTTGATTTTTCTTTTTTGATTCTTGAATGAAGAATGCTAACTCTTCCTTAAGTGAACGTCTTGTACCTTTAAGTTCACTTAAGGACGAGCTTATTAAGCTTGTCGGAGCTAATTGGCGAAAAAGATTTTGAAGACTTTCGATCTCATTACTTATTGACTCATTGTATTTTTTAAAACTACTTTCAAATTTACTTACAAGTAGCTCAAAACCCTTGTCAGTCATGCAACGTTCTTCAGGCTTGCGTAAGTTGTACTCATGAGGCTTACCATCGACTTCTTCAGATGATTTCTTTATACTCTTGACACTCATCTTGTCCAAACAAATTTCTTGAACTAATTTCTTATGATCTTGAGAAAGGATTTTCTTTTACTGTCGCTGGCCGAACCTAGCCAGCGCGAAACTATTAACGAACAACTCAAAAATAATCTTTTACGAAGCAATATTTAATATCTTTTCACAAACTTATAAACCTTTTAACTTTAACTTAAACTTAAACTTTTTTCTTAAACTTGTAAAAGAAAATTTTCCTTTTTTCGGATTTTTTCCACTTTACATCAAAATCAAAATATATAAACAAAAAATACTCAAAATAATACAAAGTAAAATTCACGCCAGTGACAGTAAAATTTTGATTATAATGAAATAAATAAGTGGTAGGTACTTCTATTTGTATGGCTGTGAATGGTTGAATGATGGACCATGCTTCATGTGCTCCATAGATAACCCACATAAAATAGTTCATTGGACCCTTCCATCTTTCCCCGGCTTTACTATCTGAAATTTAGGCAAATCTGAAAACAAATGTCTACAATGGCTGTATACAAATTAATATTAAACGATTAAAAAAAATATGCAAGTAATTGTGAGAATAAAATAACGCAGCTATAGAAGTGTTTTATCCATTAAATAAATTATAACCTTTGCAATAATTTGTATAACGATTAAACATGGTACTTCCTGAAGATGTGGTTTGGTCACAGACATTCCGTTTCAGTTGAAGCAAACCAGTGTAGCAATTGTCGATCTCAGTGACGAACAGGTTGATTATAAACAAAGATATCTCGAATCTGTGTTGCTGAAGAAGATCTAAACATAGAGTGACTAATCTCTGGTAGATGGCAAGCTTTCTCTTGATCAGACAGTTTGACTGTCCAGTCAGATGTCTTGTTCGGTTCATTAGGTTTCGGCACAATCCCAACCAGAATCCTAGCCTTACCTAACAAATAAGTTAAAAAATAAATCACAAAAAACTAACAATGTACCGTTATTGGTTAAATATTATAACCTTAATTAAGATCTATTAGCCTTTTTATTATTTCAGGGTTGTACTAGATTACCACAGTTACCGTGTTACCCCATCAATAATATAATTTTTAGTGCTTCTATCCAATACATATTTTCCAAAACATATATTGTGTTTTCATATTCTTCCCTATATGTTCAATTATTCAATACATCTGCATAAAAAGATCATTACAGTTAATTATTGTTTTTATAATACTAGTTAGCAACTAGACGTTAGCGACAGTATATTTGTCTGGTCGAAGGAGGCCGAAGCAAAGTGTAGAGTCGGGTAAGATCGGGCCCAGCCCCACCTCTACTTTCTACATTCTATAGTCAACCCTCTTTTGTCTCTCAAAGACTTATCCACTATGACTATTCCAGCTATTATGGAATAGTCCCACAACAGCCCTTATGGATTTGTATTTGAACATAATAATTCAAATAAAAATCCATAAGGGCTGTTGACCATCCACTGTTTAATAGGGGCATGTTGATAGGTGCGGAGCAACCCTCCAGGTCCTACAAAAAACTGAGGGACACGTCCGTTGTGGCTATTTCCCTGCGAGGGTATAACCCCAGAAGAAAATTTTAGCCCCACATCTGCGGGATACACCCACTGAGTCAAAGTCCCTGTGAAGGGTTGGGCTCAGTGTTGTAGGGATAGGCTACCTGAGTACCTGTCCCCTTAGTCAGAACCTGTCCTGACTGGGTAAAGGTTGAGCCAGTAGATGGCCCCTTCTTGTCATAGCCTGGTTTACGTACACAAAAGGATGAACGAATAAAATAATAAAAAAAATACTTGAAAGATGCAGAAGTGAAAGTATAAACTACATAAAAATAGAGAGGTAATGGAGTGAAGTAGAGAAGTAAAAGAGACTTAAGTCTCGTCCAGACGAAAGGAAACGAGCCGAGCATTGGTCTCTGCGCATGCCCAGTCTAAATAAAGTGCGCGTGCGCATCTAAGACTGGGCATGCCCAGAGACCAATGCTCGGCTCGTTTCCTCTTCGGTTTGGCAGTCTGGACGAGGCTTAAGGAAGGAGTGCCTGAACACATCCACGTTAAGAGAGAGAATGAAAAGAAAAGAGAAGAGGGGGAAAAAAAACTGTAGATGAGTGGTTAAAGGATAGGAAAATAAATGAATTCTAAATAAAATGATTTATGAAAAAATATTATAAAATGAATTATAATAATTTGTACCTGGTATGTATAAGAGAGGATTATAGAGCTGTAGTTAATCAGTACAAACCACGCGTGCTCCTCGAATACAAGAATGTGCAGACAAATAAATGCTGTCACAATTCCAACTCGTACACCGCTGAACAGCAACAATGATTTATCCTTACTTAGGGGCCTACAACAAATCACAAACAACTCATACACTACAATATTATAGTAACAGTAATGTGTCCTTACTTAGATCAGATGCCTACAACCAATCACAAACAACTCGTACACTACTGAACAGCAACTGTAATAATATTGATTAATATTTACTTTGAGAATTTATGAAAGATGGAGTTCTCACAAGGTGGTAATGTTTGCATCGTCATCTGCTCGAGGTCGCTCAGCTCTAAATCTGTGTCGATTAGTTCTGAGTGAAGTCTGTGAACGAACTTGGATTTCCATGCTGAGCCCATGTATAATATTACGGCAACGATACACCAATAAATTGTCAGGAACAAATCTGCCACCACCCTAAACAAGGTGCAGTAATACATTTTTAGAATAGGTCTCTATACAACTTCCAGTCCAATCTGATCTTATGACCTAAATGTAGCACAGACACAGAAAATCAACATTCTTCTAAACAATCTAGTCGGAACCCAAGTCAGAAGACTGAAACGCCTCAATCGTGCCATTAATCCCCTTCCTAGAAACTTTACAGTATACAGGGGAATGGGAAGCGTGGTCTGGAAATGAGTTCCGATTTGCCTGCCATGGCCATGTCCAGGCCAAGGCCCTTCTCATGTCCTCGTTAAAAGTTATTTACCATTTGTTGTTTTACCACTGTACAAGTTGAATGTAGGAAACATAAGATTGAACTTTTAACTCTTGTATAGTTATAATAATAATTAGTAGTGCCTTTGAAATTAGCAATTCTCTTATCGGAATGTGACTCTAGGATGCAGGCGTCCTGTCGAAATTGAAGGACGATGCCACATTGCTTTTAAACATTGAAAGAGCAATCATGATTTTTAGAGTTTTGCATATAAAAAAGTGCCATAATGAAGTTGTCGACAGGGTGGGAGTCTCAATGGTGCTGAAGAGGCGAGGAGATCAGGGAGGGGGGATTGGAACAGTGTGGATGAGGAGTTCGTTCGGATGGGGCCATTTTTAAGGGGTGTTTAGATGATCCGTTTCCTGCCGTCTGGTCCTGGCTCTATTCCGCGTTCCAATCCTGTGGTTTACCCACCACTCGACAGAATGTGCATGGCCCATTTCAGTTCCATCGAGTTAGTAACTACTACTACCCATTCACCATTGGTGGGCTTTTCCTTAAGGAGACCGGAACATCGGGAACGCCGAAGAGGAACGCACAGTCCAGGTTCAGAGGATGAAGTGGACCACACAAGTGGGGGAGACTAGACTAAAGGCCGTCGCCTCTGGATTCCCCACTTTTCCGCCCCAGTATGTAACGTTTTTTTATGATTTTTATCCTCCCTAATGATTTTTATTAGTTTAAATAAAATCTAGGGCGGATTGTAGTAGAAGTAGATCTTTATTTAGGTTTAAGGTAGTTCTCTATTGTCATTGTGTCATTAGGTCTGGTTTTAGTTTTTTTTTTTTTTTTTTCACTTTTTGTATTGGGTAACCCTGAGGGGGTTATAACAGCTCAAGGAGTTTTGTCTTTTTTTGTTGAGTCAGGACAGTGAGTTGTGTCTGAGAGCTGTTTCCAAGAAACCACCTCCTTGAATAGTTTTAAAAGTTTGAGTTTAGGGCTGTTTTCACCTACGGTGGATTAAGCAGGGGACGAACATCCTGGATTGGAGAAATAAGAAGCGTTTCGTTGGTCTCCAGCTATTGCAACCCTAATACAACTCAGAGCAGGCAAACAGTCACAGCGGCGTAGCAGGTTTGCTAGAGCAATCCCCTACATCAACTTTTGAGGTTGGCTAAAAATACACTTTTCTCTCTTCCCTCTGGTTTATCCCCTCTTCTTTGACGAGTATCCCGCAAGCAGATGCAGAAGGTTTAACCAGGTTCTGGCTTGAACCCCTTCAGTCAACCCGAGAACTAGCCTGAAGCCCTCTTCTCATTTACTTATTATTATATCATTATTTTACTTGTAGGTTTTATGATTTTTATTTAAATTTATGATTTAATTATTTGGTGTTTCCCCCCAGTCATTTGGTAATAACGTAGACCGGTGGATGACCACCGTTAAGAGTCATAGGAAGCGCTTACAACATTTGTATAAATATATTTATTATTTAATCACACAGTCATACANAATATTAAAGAGATGAGATCATATTCGAAGCAAGAGAAGAAATAATAGGATTTCAATATTTGTACAGTTAGCTAAAATATTTATTTCATTTTATGTTTATTGACCCACGATTAATCTTATTAAATTTGTCATTTAATAAGACAGTTTGTTTAAAGATAAAATTTACACAGTACACCCCATTCTAGGTCTTATGGAAGAAGTATAAAATGATTCTTACCGCAATGAAGAAAGAGAAATTCAAGTTGATTATGTCAAAAAGCAGAAATTGAGGCTCAAAATCCTTCGAAACTATTTCCAACTCCAGATCCTTCTAAAGAAAACAGACAGAAATATTTTACTAAATTTACTGCAGTGTAAATTAATAATAACAATAACAATATGCTAATTTAAAGATGCTTAATGCCATAAAAGAAAAATAGGAAGAAGAGAACACTGAATTGCCACAATTCTGCAAGTATTCGGATGGACCTAGTCAAGTCACTTATCATTTTGTACTTTGTCTTTGAATTTAAGCTAACATTTTAGCGCTAAAAACGCAATATTTTCGCTAAAAGGAAAAAACTCCTAAAATGTTATAAATGAATCTACTCTTTAGTAGCTTACACTTGATTCTCCACTCAAAAATTTAAAAAATGAAACATTTAGAGCTTAGCACATATTTGCAGATTACGCATGCAAATATTGAATGTTAAACTTCTCGATATTTTTCTTATGTGTCGGTCAAAATGAGACGCCAGTATTTAAAATTTCAACTCTCTAGCGTAAACGGTTCGGGGAATATGACCAAAGTACGAAGAACGGAAAGACACATCACCCTCGGCCTAAGGGTTTCAAGGAAGATCGACTAATCCTAAAAATAGCTTTACATGATATTATTCATTAGCATTATTGCATTATATTTCGTTGCATCGTAATATAAAGCTAATATAGCGCTATAGCTAATAAAAATATAGCACACGTCACACATAGCTAAAAGTACTAAATATAAAAAATAAATGGGATCATGAATAACCTAAAAAGAACTTACATCATTTTTAAGTGTCTCAGATTCGTCACTCATTATTTCATCATATATTTTAAATTTAAACTTTGTAGCCTGTCAAAACAAAATTCATAACAGTACATTTATTATTTTCTTAAATAAAAAAAGTATATATCCATATTTTATATATTTCTCAGCTAAACAATTTATCATTTCATCACTACAAGAAATTACAAAAAATGGAAAATCAAGTCTACATTTCTACAGAAATAAGCAAGTATTTTGACGGAGGGAAATGATTACCTATTTTCATAAATAAAAAAATATTATCATTACAGCAAAACTATTTACGTTAGTAGTCATAATATTTTCAATTGTAGTCATTCTTTAAATAGAGGGTATATCTGGGTTCGAGATACGACGAAGAATTTTTTTCTTATGTTGAAACAAGATTATAGTAAATGTCGCTGGCCGAACCTAGCCAGCGCGAAACTATTAACGAACAACTCAAAAATAATCTTTTACGAAGCAATATTTAATATCTTTTCACAAACTTATAAACCTTTTAACTTTAACTTAAACTTAAACTTTTTTCTTAAACTTGTAAAAGAAAATTTTCCTTTTTTCGGATTTTTTCCACTTTACATCAAAATCAAAATATTTAAACAAAAAATACTCAAAATAATACAAAGTAAATTTCACGCCAGTGACATGGCTCCCCAAGTTCTTGGGAAGACTTACAGGTTCCTCGTCGGGGATCGAACTGTCTCAGGCTGAAGTCGTGTTGTCACTTGCAGGTAACAGAACAACTAATTTTGCGACAGGTCTTTCTAATAATTTGTGATTTCCAAAGCGCAACAAGGCCTTTCTAACTGTTCCGTCAGAGCTTGACTTGACTTTGTCAACGATAGCCAGAGGCCATTTATTCCTAGGCGTTTGCTCGTCGTCACAAATTACAATGTCACCAACCATAACATTTCTTCTAACCGCATTCCATTTTTCTCTCCTTTGAAGAATGGTGACGTATTCCTTCCTCCATCTAGCCCAGAATTCTTCTGCCATATGTTGAATCCTTCTCCATCTTTTTCGGACATATTCCTTACTACTTTCAAATATGCCNTCTCCATCTCTCCGCTTGATGGCGTCATTATTCTTCCACTGATCGCGAAATTTTTCTTCATGCCTTCAACAAAAAGTAAAATAGTAAAAATTAGTATGGAACTTAGCTTCCTTTCATCTTATTTTGATACCTTAATGATTTTATGCTTTTACAATATAAGGGGGCTATCTAAGGGCTACTTCTTACAAACCATTACATTTTCATAAAAATAAGATGAGTTCTTTTGTAGATATAGGTGCAAAAAAATTTATGTTTGTGCGTATGTGGATGAGAAACAAATGGGAGCTGATGGTTGAAACTTATATGGGACCAACTATGGGCTAATTATGGCCTAGTATTAAAATTGCATCAAAATAGGACGAGTAGTTATTAAGATACGTCGGTTCGCAAAAATTGAGTGACAGACAGACTGACAGACGGACGCGGTACTAATAATGTCCCCCGATGTCTAAAACGGAATTCTGTCTTGGAAGTTTTGAAATCGGAGACAAAATATTTTCGTTCTTCCGTTACCTTCGGTAAGCTCGGAAGCAAAACACTCTGTCAATTAGTGTGGCACATAGCTTCCTCGCGTCCTATTTTTTAACATTTTATTATTCTATGCTTATTTTCTTAAAGGAATTAACAATAAAAACTATCAATGCCTTATCTTTTGTTCTCCTTAAGCATACCTGTGATCGCCTTATTAGTTTTTAATTGTTAATATCTGTTAAAATATATGTTTACCTTTCGTTTGTATTTATTGTTCTTGTTATTTGATATTATCAGTTAGCATAACGCACGTAATACACGTAGCAGATAGGAGTTGCATTTTATAATTGCACGTAGTTGACGACGGAATGTTTAGAGTTACTGTATTTTTAACTTTTTCTGATATTTGACTGCACGTAACTTTAATGTGTACTTTTAAGGCTTGAGAATGGCCGGCCAGGCCGAAACGTTGCCGAATGGAAATTATGTAAAGTAATTTATTTTCACGAATCCTTTTATGGATCCAAAAGACTAGACGTATAATAACTAAACATTAATGCTTTTTCAACCATTTTATTTTATTTGACTCCGTTTTTTAAATCAATTATGTATCAATTAAGCAAAATTTAAAGAGCGAAGACGGTCGAAAAATCTGGGGCTACTTTTGGAAAACCATCAAAATTTTAAAAATCATATGAGAATTTTTGAAGCTGTAGGTAATGCATTTATTTACAGTTTATGTATTTCTACATAAACTGTAAATAAATGTATGGAAGAGAAACAAATGGGTGCCAATGGTTGAAACATACCTTGGACAGAATGTGTAGTACCACAATTAAACTAACAATTACTACGTTTCCATGCGAGTTTTCAGAACGTTTTTGGTATTCAAAACCCTATGGAAACGACGATTACAAAAAGGTTTTGAGTTCAAGGTCACGACAGCAAATTTTTGATTTTGTATTGAAATTGTTTTGAAAAAAAAATAGCATGGAAGCGGGTACTGAATTATTGAAAATAGAATTAAGACATGCGCAGGTGGCATGATAAGCAGTGGATAGGATAACCAAACTTAATTGTAACTAGTTTGGGAGTTTATAGTTTTTAACTCCTCATAGAAACATTTTCTCAAACAGTTGTCCAACTTGTTTTAAAAACTCAGTGATTGTTTCCTATCTAATGGAACTTCTTTAATTAATATAAGTGCATACTTACCTCTGATGTATTTTCAGCTGAAGTTGATTGAATACTGAAAATTAAAACGTATTTTAAAGAATTTCCAAAAAAAAATACTTCAATTTTCAGGTTCATAAAATCAGATAATTGGTGATCGATCTGTCATATAATTACTAACCGAAGTAAATGCGACTATTTCTCGTCTTCTCTTTTAATAATGAGTGTAAAAAATTAGATTTGCTATTAGGAAAAAGCATTTCCAAATTATTTTCATAATTTGGTGTCTTGTTAGAGTTTTAGGTAATTAGTTATAAGTTTAATCGAGGTCTTATGGATAAAGCCTAAACTATGGATAAACTCAACATCTGGTTTAAATATTTTACTTCAAATTATAATTATACTTACTTATATTTTGTTGAAGAGTAGAATGCAGACAGTACTATATACATTCTACATAACTTAAGATAATTAATTAAATACACTTTATATATGTAAGGCAATCGTGAACAACAGAATGATTTTATTTTGACATAACAATATTTTTAGTAACTAAGGTATTAATAATTTGTATTTCTGTATTTTAGCACCCTCCATGTCTATAGTTCTATTTATTAATTTATTTTTATTATTATTATTTATTTATTTTTATTTTTTTTCAGAGCCTCCTACTTTTATTAACAAGATGTCTGACCAGGAAGTTGTTATTGGGAAATCCGTTGTTATCGATTGTATGGCATCAGGTTGGCCGAAACCAAAGCTAAAATGGTGGAAAGACGGTTCCTTAATAAAACCTTCTGGAAGACTTTATTTTGCCGCTAATAATCAGTTACTGATTATTATCAGCAGTCAAAAGTCCGATTCAGGGTGCTACCAATGTGAACTAAAAAATCTAATGGGGACTGACAAAGGATCGATGCAGCTTGTCGTTTCGTCTAGTGGTAAGATGCTAAAAAGGTTTTTTTTATTTTAAAAAGTTGAATTTTTACATAAAAAATAAAACACCTGTATTACCTTCCTTTTTTTTTATTCAGTTTTCAGAAAAACTGAAGACGATACCACCGGCATTATTGTAATCGCTGTCGTCTGCTGTGCCGTCGGTACTTCTGCAATCTGGGTTATAATAATATACCACTCTCAGAAACAATTTAAGCACCGAGAGCAGCAATTAAAGACGTTTTCTAGCCGTACTAACCATCAAGATACTAAATCCGAACTTTCCGCTTCGAGTAAGGATAGTGGAACTGGAGATTCCAGAAGAAGTCATGATAATCTTCCAATCGATTCAAGTACGTGTAAAAAAAAATACTTTTTGGTTTTAAATATTGGGTCGATGCTTGTAGCAAAAAAAAAGAGACGAAAGAGTAAAAAATGTTTTACGTAGGCTTGCGTGGTCGGTCTGAATATGAAGTGGTAGGTGTTTCCGGTGGTGACAACACCGTGTAGGATTTTGGTTATGCTTCACACCCAGGGTTGGGAGCATCTTCAAGGGAGNGAAAAGGAGAGGTGCGGTTAGAGTTTTTAGAGGAATAGTAAGAATGCGGGGTGATTCCCTTCCCTTACTACTTGCCACTAATCTACTACTATACCCATTATCTATCAACTCATCATGATGCATGATTATCTATTTTTTTAATATTCAATACACATTTATTACTATTACTATACGCTCGCTTCAATGATAGAGCCACGCGATGCCTAATAGTATTGTTTACACAGTCTCTCTTAATTTTATATACCCATCTACAGTCTACGAAGTTTCTATTTTCAGAGTTTTTTTCTAACTCCCATGCTTCACATTTCTCTATCGAATTTATTTCTTCCTTGGGTCCATTCGAGCTATCCCACCCAATATGGCATACACGGACATCTTAGAGCAGTACCCAGAACTTTTCAGGCCAGGTCGACCACGGACCGAGAGCAAAGTTTCGGTCACTCACATCATCGAAACCAAAAGACCACCTATTTTCGCCAAAGCTAGGAGACTCTCACCCGAAAAATTAAAAGATGCCTGACTGGAATTCCAAACTATATGCGCCCAAGGTATATGCCGTCCATCTAAAAGTCCTTGGGCATTTCCTTTCCACATGGTTAGAAAAAAGAATGGTACATGGCGACCCTGTAGAGACTACAGGGCATTGAACAAATGCACGATTCCCAACCGCTACCCTGTCCCAATAATTGCGGATTTCAACGTGGACATTTGTGGTTGCCGTATATTCTCGAAACTAGATCTCGTTAAAGCCACAATATCCCAGTCAAACAAGCAGACATAGAAAAAAACAGTGGTCATCACACCCTTCGGTCTCTTTGAATTTCCTACAATGCCATTTGGATTGCGTAATACGATGCAAACCTTTCGAAGATTTATGCATCAAATCCTGAAAGATCTTCCGTTCACGTTTTCGTATTTAGACTGACATTCTGGCCGCTTCAAAGACCAAATAGGAACATCGTGAGGACCTTTGCAAGATTTTCGAAGCATATAAAAAAAAAATTATAATAGTAAAATCTTAGTTTTATCTTATTTAAATTATATTCATATATTGATCATTTATATTTTTATGAAAGCTGCATTATGTTGACCACTTACAAACGAGTAGTTCAATGAAGTTTCTTCTAATTTATTAAAACTTTTTATTTATTTATTTATTTTATTTTTTTATTTTT
>KZ651403.1:397852-410652 GCA_001010745.2 Gerris buenoi
CGTGTGTTATTTTAATAGTTGCATATTCTTTTTCTACACTTCAAGACCTTTAAATTGATGTATAACATGCCATGGTAGCTAAAAACTTTTTTTTTTGCTAACCGGAAGCTAGATTTTCGCAAAAAACTGATATTCCTGGCCTTTGCCCTTCGATAACTCGAGACACACAAGGATGGGCATATTTGACTTTTTGGTGCTTCATTAGAATATCAAAACGAAGGTCTGTGTAAAAAAAGCAGCAAGCTTTCTCTCATTCCGCAGATTGGGTTTTTATTTACATTATTTCCCTGATATTAGCAGCTAATATTACTAAAATAATCCACACAATTTAATTTTGAACATTTAATAGCTATTTACGTAACTAGAGCAGTAAGGGCGTTATTACAGGTCGAGGGTGAAGTTTGAAAGCACGAGTGCGTTTAACGCCCGAGGCCTGTCATAGCGCTTACTGCTCATGGTGCGTACACTATTTTATCGCCCACCACATGTAAACTAACTTCAAAAAACTATTTTGCGGTAATCTTCAAAAACAATAAACGCATATTAAGGTTAAATCATTACCAAAACAAACCGCAGTTATAAAAATATTGATTGTACAAATTGAACAGCTGACGCTGAGTACTACTAGCGCTTCCTGCACGCCGCGGCCCGGCCAGGAAGCGGCCGCTTCTCGAACTAAATTAGTGGGACTGTAATGGATAAACCATACATTATTACCAGCCCCAGGGCGGTAATATGGAACATTACCTCCCGCTCAAGACAGCAATGTTTACAAGTGGAGGGCGATAAAATTAATTACCTCTATAGGTACGCAGGCCCTAGTCATATTGCCTACTTTGCCTATTTGATAAGACATATGAGTCTTTATTGGCTCATGGAACTCCGCAGATAGGCTTTTATTAATTTAAGTTTCTCAGCAATACGAAATTTTAATCTCATTTTCAACCAAACGAGTTCTTAATTTGTCTCCACATGAGTTTATTTTGTTCGGTATGCTTCTGATTGAAATAGTTTTAGGGATGGTACTTTACCCACAAGCTATTGAACAAATTTTCTAGAAACAACAGGGAGGAGTATAATTTTAATAAATATATAAATTAATTAAATCTGCTATAATAATTCAGGTTGTCTGAGAGAGAAACATTGTGCAGGTTGCTACACGGACCATTATCTGAAACATATCAGTAAATTAAAATTATACTCTTACAATTGTAATTCAAATTATATTCATGAATTTAAAAAAATTATTAAATAAACACCACAGAACTCAAGGGAAAGACATTTGAGGCTTTGCTTAGCCTAAGGTCTACACTGCTTTCTATTCTAGACTTGGCTTCCCCGTTACAATATTAGAGAGATAATATTCGGAGCAAGAGGGGAAATAATAGGATTTCAATATTTGTACATTTAGATAACTATTTATTTCACTTTATGTTCATTGTAAACTCTAGTTCTAGGTCTTATGGAAGAAGTATAATGTGATTCTTACCGCAAGGAAGAAAGAGAAATTTAAGTTGATTATGTCAAACAGCAGAAATCTAGGCTCAAAGTCCTTCGAAACTANTTTTAGAATAGGTCTCTCTACCTCTACACAACTTCCAATCCAATATAATAGGTTTGTTCCAACCCCACTATTTGTACCGTCCTTAGTATCGTCCCGCGGATCGTTCGGGAACCGTTTAGGAGAGGTGTTATACGCATGCGCTAACATTACAGCCCTTATGGATTTAGATTTGCATTATTATAAATAGTCATAGTTGATAAGTCCTTAAGAGAAGCATGCACAAAAGAGGTTAGACTATAAAGTGTAGAAAGTAGAAGTGGGTTTGGACCCGATCTTACCAGAATCTACTCTATTCTTCGACCAGACAAATATTCGGACGCTAACGTCTAGTCTTGGGAGTAGCACACATTTCCAGATCGAGTCTGGCCAGAAGACTGAAGACCTAATTTGAACTCTTCATTTAAGGCGAAAACCCCGGAATAAAAAACGCATTATAACCCGTTCGCTTCCTATAACGTTCCCCCTTTTTTCCTGATTAATTGTTTTTAAATTTCATACAGGTAATTCCGTATTTTTCATTATGATGGTAAATCCGTTTATATACTTGTAAATATTTTTTAAAAAAAACCACTAAAATCTAGGTTTGATCTGTTCATTTTGTTATGTAAAAAACAATAATTGTATTCTAAATAATATTATTTATGAAATATTATAATTTTAATTCTAATAACGTACCTGGTAAGTATAAGAGAGGATGATAGAGCTGTAGTTAGTCAGTACAAACCAAGCGTACTCCTCGAACAATAGAATATACAGACACATAAATGCTGCCACAATTCCAACTCGTACACCACTGAACAGCAACAGTGATTTATACTTACTTATGGGCCTACAAAAAATCACAAACAACTCATAGTCTACAATATAGTAACAGTAACAGTAATGTGTCCTTACTTAGATGAGATGCCTACAACAAATCACAAACAACTCATAGTCTACAATATAGTAACAGTAACAGTAATGTATCCTTACTTAGATGCCTACAACCAATCACAAACAACTCGTACACCGCTGAACAGATTGGAAGCATTGTTTGAACTGAACTATGTATGTATATAATAACAAAAAATGCAATTAAAAAATTAAAATAACTAATAAGTTCAGTTCTGTACCTTAAAGAATCTTTAACATAATGAATTAATTCCTTCCAACTTGGTGTATTTAAAATGGAAATAAACTCTGCATGAGTCAGGTTTTCGTCATTAAACCATGTTTTCCGATAAGGCCTAAGTATAGGGCCAATAGCCAGAAAATGGAAATTGTAAAAAATAAAATGGATGTATGATGTATGTATAACCTAAATAGAACTTACATCATATTTAAGAGTCTCAGATTCGTCACTCATTATTTCATCATATATTTTGAATTTAAACTTTGTAGCCTGTCAAAACAAAATTCATAATAGTAAGAACATTTGTAATCTATTATTTTTATTAAATAGGCACGCCCCTTCCCTCACTCAGTGAGACCAACATCATTCCTGGGCTATGATGTCATGGGCAGGCAAGAACTACCAGTTTAACAAGGAGAGACAAGGGGCCCTCTCATTTTCCCTTTTTCTATTTTTTTATAACATAATTTAGAATGTTGAGATTTATAAGGTTCTTTCCTTTGAAATATCAGGCCTTAAAGAGGATTACAAGTAAAAAGGAAAGGTTTTATTCAAACTTTGAGCCTAGTACCCGTAGGTAACTACGGTTTTATGCATTAGAATGCAGTGTTTATCTCTAGGAAACATAGTCACTGATTCCTAAGTTCCTAATTAATGATGCATTACATTAGCACTAGGAAACATGGCTACTGGTTTCTACATGACGATGCTTTATATTAGCACCAGGAAACCTAGCCACTGGTTACTACATGACAATGCAGTACATTAGCACTAGGAAACTTAGCCACTGGTTTCTACACGACAATGCTGTATATTAGCACTAGGAAACTTAGCCACTGTTTCCTACATGATAATGCAGTATATTAGCACTAGGAAACATAGCCACTGGTCCTAAATGATAATGCAGTATATTAACACTAGGAAACATAGCCACTGGTGCCTACATGATGATGAAGTAGAAAACAAGCCTTAGAAATTTAGTTTACACTATACAAAAAAAGTGGTACTTCTATTTGTATGGCTGTGAATGGTTGTATTAGGTACCAGGCTTANGACTATAATTCGCACTGTATTAAAAAACATTCAAGGAAACCTAACAGTTAGGAAAACTTCCTGTATCAACACAAATATCAATTTATGGCAATTGACATAACTGCGCATGTCATATAAACCAGTACATGGTATTGTCAGAGGATCGTTGGGATCGTACAGTACAGTGAACGGTTCGCAAATGATCCCTGCCCGGGTTGGAACAGTTTCGAGGACTGTACGAAACACTGTCACAAGTCCGCTTGGAACAGCTTTTATCCATTGCGCATGCCCATGACGATCCCGCGGACGGTACAATGATGCTACATGTAGCATAGACACAGCAAATTTTATAGTGTGGAGAATAATCGTCTTAACAAACAAGTCGGAAACCTAATCAGGAGATTGAAATTTGAAATGTCTCGATCGATCAATTTACCGACTTACCCTGTACTTCCCTTTCTAGAAACTATATAGGGGAGTTTGAAGCGTGGTCGGGAAATAAGTTCAAGAACCTTCTGTCCTCGTCAACTTATTTACTTTGTGTTATGTATCTGCAATGCGTGCAACCTGTCATGTCTAATGTTTACAACATAGATTGAACTCTTGAATAGTTATAAAATTAGTAGTACCTTTGAGATCAGCAATTCTCTTATTAGAATGTGACTCCAGGATTCAGGTTGATATTGGTAGAAAGCTGGCATCCTGCCAAAACCAAGGAGGATGCCACATTGCCTTTAGTGCATACTTTAAAAATTTCATAAACCATTTAAGTCCAGCTCTTTTAATAATAACGTAAACTTTAACTTTTTTTTCTTTAACCAATTTTAAGACCTTGCTTTTCTTTGTTGGGTGGCGTTTGGAACATCGACAACATTGAAAGAGCGGCCATAATTTTTTGAGTTTTGGGTACAAAAAAGTGGCATAATGAAGATTTTGACTGTGTGGGAGTCTCAATGGTACTGATGAGGAGTGGTGAGAAAGAGAATTTGAACAATGTGGATGAAGTGAGCAGAAGGTCGTTCGGATGGGACCGGATGGGTGATTAAACGATTCCGTTTTTATTTACCTATACTTTGAAATATATAAATTAAAAATAATAATATTCTATAATGCTTGCCTGATTTTATCGTCCGTGACTTCAATAGAGTTGTAAATGAAGATAAGGAAAAGGGAGGCCGCAGCAATATGGACGCAGGAACCCACGATGCCAATAAACATCCAGAAGAGAGATATTTTACCGCTGCTTGTATAGGGTGCCGTCAGAGTCCATCTACCTACCCATAGAGAGTATTCTAATAAATTCTCCATCTCTCCGCTTGATGGCGTCATTATTCTTCCACTGATCGCGAAATTTTTCTTCATGCTTTCAAAAATGCTTTAAAAAAAAGTAAAACATAATAAAGTAGTACAAAATTAGTGTGGCACATTGCTTCATTTCATCTTATTGCGATACTTTAATGATTTTACGCTTTTACAACCTATTTTTGCCAAATTTAATTAATTTTCTACCCTTTGTTAACTCTGCCAATATTGTTTTGAGTTTTTACATGAATTAAAGAATCAATTTAGCAAAATTTATAGAGTGCGGGTATCTAATTTTAATTTAAAATGGGGGTATCTATAGGCTAATTTAAACAAACCAGCCAACTTTCATAAACATCAGGAAAATACTTTTATAGATATAGATTTTAAAAAGTATAAGTTTGTGTGCATTTGGAAGAGAAGCAAATGGGCGCAGAAGGTTGAAACTTACATGGGACCAACTATGCACTGAAATTTAGATGGTGGCCTAGTATCCAATTTTTTTGAAATAGGAGCAGTTTATAAGATTTGATGGTTCGCAAAAATTCAGTGACATGCAGACTGACAGACGGACATGGAACTACAAATTTTCCTTGATGTCTGAAACGGATCTCTGTCTTAGTAGTTTTGAAATTGGAGACAAAATATTTTCGTTTTTCAGAATGATCACATAGTTACCGTTACCTTCGTTAAGCTCGGAAGCAAAATACTCTGCCAAATAGTGTGGCACATAGCTTCATCGCGTTCTATTTATAAATCATAATAACTAAACATTTATGCTTTTTCAGCATATTTAATTATCAAATTTATTTGTCTCCGTCTTTTAAGTTGTCATTTTTTATTTTTTATTTTTACATGTATTAAAGTATCAATCAGCGCAGACGGAAATTAATCTGGGGCTACTTTTGGCAACCCATAAAAATCAGATGAGTATTTTTTAAAGATAATAAGTGTAAATAAATGTACGTTTGAGTACATATGGAAGAGAAACAAATGGACGCTAATGGTTAAAACTTACATAGGACGGATTGTTTACTAACAATTACTACGTTTCCATGAGTTTTGAAAACGGTTTTGGTATTCAAAACCCTATTTTTGGAACACCGATTTCAAAACGTTTTGAGTTCAAGCTCACAACAGCAAATTTTTAGTTTTGTATTGAAACTGTTTAAAAAAAAAAAAAAAATAGCATGGAAACGGGTATTGAATCGAAAACAGAATTAAGACATGCAGTTGTGATATGACAACCTAACTTAAATATAACAACTAGTGTGGGAGTTTATAGTTTTAAAAATTGTTATGAAAACTAACTTATTTACTTTGTGTTATGTATCTGCAATGCGTGCAACCTGTCATGTCTAATGTTTACAACATAGATTGAACTCTTGAATAGTTATAAAATTAGTATTACCTTTGAGATCAGCAATTCTCTTATTAGAATGTGACTCCAGGATGCAGGTTGATATTGGTAGAAAGCTGGCATCCTGCCNTTTCTTGATGATTTAAAATGAACTTATCAAAAAGTAGCCACCATCATGGAAAATGTGTCCAATTTGATTTTGCTTTTCTCAAATATCAAATAAATATTTGGCTTACGATCAAATTCGTTTTTAACACAATTTAAGATCATCAAATCGTTTTCAACTGACCTTGACTATGGTTCCCTTTGCTAAACGTTTAGGGTTAAATTTTGATTGTGACCTAACAATCATGTAAACTGTGTTGTCAATGTCGAAAACTGTATTTGTAGTTGTGGTAGCAGTAGCAATAAGTTACCAGTACTATTAATAGACAGGTAGGAACCACTTGTTGGAGCCTAGCAATATAGGCCATATTATGGCCCTTTTTACTATCCCCGTGGTAGAGAGGTCCAGCCACTTCAACCATCTGTACATTGTACCGCCAAAGCGAGAATAATGTGGTCATTAGTGAGCCATATAAATCAAAGCATCACGGCGAGGGGTCGATCCCACGACCTCGTGCTTCCACGAATTATTGGAACGAAGTTCCTTATGGCACGTTCTGGAGCCCGGGAGTAAATCCAAAAAAACGACCGTCTCAAAATCACCATCACAAAATCAATCATGACGAAATCTACCTATGACGATAACTTGAGTAAAAGGTGACCGACTCAGTTGAAATTTGGTACGCATGTTCATTTTCCCAATGCCCAGAATGAGTTCGTTGGACGTTATCCGCCCAAGCGTTCACTCAATTAAACGTAAGCTTCAACTTTAAAATTGGATTTTTAGGACATTAAAAAATTCTTACTTCATCTATTTAATGAGACAACTTTTATAAATAATATTTTTTTTTAGTAAAACAAACACCGACACTGCTATGAAGTGATGAAGATCGGTAAATTTATTAAAGTGGACCTAAACGTTTAAAATAAAATAATATCGTTTTTACCGATATCTTACGTTCTAACGTTACGATTTTTTTAGGTAAATAGTTCATATTTTTACTGGTCTTATATTACTTTGCTTTGTAAGTTTTCTTCCCCCCAAATTTTGCACATAGAAACAACTAAGGTGAAGAATACAGAAACAAAACAAAAAAAAAAATAGACTGCCAATTACTATGGCACACAGCTTCCTCGCATTCTATCATGTACTTTATTGTTATATTAACATTAACATTATTGTTATATTATTTATTGTCTATAAACTATTAATAGTTTTAGCGATCTTTTACACTTCATAGCGATGCCGCTGTTGGTTTTACTAAAAAATTGTATTTGAAAAAATGTTTGTCTCATTGAACAGATGAAGATTTTTTTCCCCGGCCTAAAATTCAAATTTTAAATTTAAAGTTCACGTTTACATGAGTGTTACGCGTGAATGCTTTGGCATTGGTTAAATGTACATGTCTTCCAATTTTTTTATGAAAATCTGTCAAGAATTATTTAAGTTATCGTCGGACTTTCAAAATTCGCGGACAGGCAGACAGACACGAGACCACAAATGTTCCCTGATGTCTGAAACGGATTTCTGTCTTGGAATTTTTAAAATCGGAGACATAAAAGTTTTTCGTTCTCGAAAGTGAACACACAAGCTCAGAAGCAAAAAAAAAAACAAATGTTGAAAATAAACCAGTTTTTAAAAACGGTATTTTTATATTAATTATTAAATAGAGGAAATGATTTTCAAGTGATCTTTAAAGTAAATCAAAATTACAAAATGCTTTTGTACAACAACTACAGTCTATAAGATTAGAGTTGGCACAATCGAAGGCGGGAAACAACAAACGTGGAGGTAGTTTTGGGGTAATAAAAAGGGACAATCGGTGTTGCCATGTTATATTTTTTTTGTGGAACAGGGGTAGAGTAGAGCATTTTTTTCTGAAGTTGCATTCAACATGGGGGACCAATAAAATCGTTTCCCTNTGGCTTACCATCAAATTCGTTTTTAACACAATTTGAGATCATCAAATCGTCGTCAACTGACCTTGACTATTCCCTTTGCTAAACGTTTAGGGTTAAATTTTGATTGTGACCTAACAATCATGTAAACTGTGTTGTCAATGTCGAAAACTGTATTTGTAGTTGTGGTAGCAGTAGCAATAAGTTACCAGTACTATTAATAGACAGGTAGGAACCACTTGTTGGAGCCTAGCAATATAGGCCATATTATGGCCCTTTTTACTATCCCCGTGGTAGAGAGGTCCAGCCACTTCAACCATCTGTACATTGTACCGCCAAAGCGAGAATAATGTGGTCATTAGTGAGCCATATAAATCAAAGCATCACGGCGAGGGGTCGATCCCACGACCTCGTGCTTCCACGAATTATTGGAACGAAGTTCCTTATGGCACGTTCTGGAGCCCGGGAGTAAATCCAAAAAAACGACCGTCTCAAAATCACCATCACAAAATCAATCATGACGAAATCTACCTATGACGATAACTTGAGTAAAAGGTGACCGACTCAGTTGAAATTTGGTACGCATGTTCATTTTCCCAATGCCCAGAATGAGTTCGTTGGACGTTATCCGCCCAAGCGTTCACTCAATTAAACGTAAGCTTCAACTTTAAAATTGGATTTTTAGGACATTAAAAAATTCTTACTTCATCTATTTAATGAGACAACTTTTATAAATAATATTTTTTTTTAGTAAAACAAACACCGACACTGCTATGAAGTGATGAAGATCGGTAAATTTATTAAAGTGGACCTAAACGTTTAAAATAAAATAATATCGTTTTTACCGATATCTTACGTTCTAACGTTACGATTTTAATGAAACTTTGTATACTCACCTATAGTACAATTGAAACATGCATGTAAACTTTCAACCTGATACAAGCAGAATGTTTTGTGTATTAATGATTTATATTTTTATTTTAATATTTAATTGGAGTAATTTTGCCGTCGGGGTATGAGAGGACAGTTCTTTTTCTTTCTACAACCATCTGCTTTAACTATAAATTTATGATTAACTTTTTTCTACAAGTTAGTTTCTTTTAATTTTGTCTCTTTTCTAACTNTATTTACAAGTTTACATCATAGTACAATAGTTCAACCGTTCAACTATACCTCGTTATTATCATCAAATATTATCTCTGTTTACCGAATAATCTTTAATTTTCTTATTGAATCTAAAATTAAAATTTAACTAGACAAAAAATCATTATTCGTGGCTGTATGGTCTAAAGTAGCCAATGCCAAAAAAAAGAAGAAAAAAAAAAAAAGTTCCGTAGTATAAATACTACCAATAACTTACAAAAATTGAATAATAATAACCTTGGATAACATTTTAAATGTAACGTTTATACATTTTAAATGTAACGTTTATGTATAGTGTATTACATATTGTAATATTGGTGCACAAAACATACTACTATTATAAAAATATTTAATAAATAAGGCAATGAAATTTAAAAATTACGTAAATAAAAGTGTATTTTCCATATTCTAACAGAACTCACATGAAGTAGGATTGAAATTTAATATAAAAAAATTATGAAACAATAACATTTATTTGGGAAACATTTGTAAAAATACATTTTGATGAATACAGTAGATAAGTAATTAATTCTACAATCCATAGTAATTCAAATTGTCTGAATGACAAACAGAGTACAGGTTACTATACTGGTCATTATCTGAAACATATCAGTAAATTAAAATTATTCTCTATTACACTCGTAGCACTAATTGAAGCGTGCTTAAAGCGGTCCGTACACTATACACGCGTACATTGCACTTCGTGCCATTTTTTTTTATATTTGCGCGCCTTGCGCCACACATTATAAATGCATTTCGCTCTGTGACGTGCTAGAAGTCGGTGTTCATACAGTGATCTTTTACTGTACACGAAAAATAAAGCTTTTGCTGTTTTGCCTGTTTTGTTGATTGGCGTGATACACGAAGATAGCAAGAAGAAACGAAAGAGGAGGAAAAGATGGACTAAAACTTGGTTGAAGAAGAAAGATAACCTTGCTCTTCACTCACCACAAACAATGGTGATTTCTAATGCTTGCTAACCCAATAAAGCCTCAAAAGATGCTGCACTCTTAGCACGTGGCGCGAGACTGGCCCATATATTAGCATGTTGGAATGAGGTGGGATGGCATGACGCGCGGAAAATCAAATTCGCCTTCATTGTCATCGCGCCACACATTGCAGGCCGTGCATTGCACAAAGACCTCCACACACTGGCACGTTTCGTCCGTTTTTGGCACGGTATGCTTGCACGACATGCAATACATGAGTATTGTATGAGCCGCTTAAGCGAGCTTCTTACATCCAAGAAAATATCCATCCTTTCTGTTTCTCTGTTAGTAACGTTTACGTGTCCAACGATAACTTGAGTAAAAGTTGACCAATTTAGTTGAATTTTTTATGCATATTTTTTTATGAAATTTAGTTGTACAACCTAGTTTTAGGTCTTATGGAAGAAGTATAAAGCGATTCTTACTGAAATGAAGAAAGAGAAACTCAAGTTAATTATGTCAAACAGCAAAAATTGAGGCTCAAAGTCCTTCGAAACTATTTCCAACTCCAGATCCTTCTAAAGAAAACAAACAGAAATGTTTTACAATTAAAGCTAGCTCTGTAGCATAATTCAAGGTTCCAGGTTTATGTTAACGGATATGTCGAGTTTGACTTTAAAAGTTTGGTATGCATATTATATTATAGCCACGATTTTGAATATAAGTGAGCATCTGAGGGTAAGAGGTACTAGTATGACGAGGGATGGGGTGACAAATATATGTGACCAGTCTGGTCAAGACACTAAAAATTGTTAATTATTAAAACTTCCTTTATTTAACTTGATACCCATCAAGGCTTCCTCGGGTAGATTCGTCATAAACAGCTTGATTATCCGGTGGTTCACGAAAACCACAAAGGGGTTGAAGTCCGACGTTTCGCTTCCACCATCTTCCAGTTCGCCCAATGTAGTTCTTGCCGCAACTGAAAGGGATTTGGTATACTCCACAAGTCTTGAGATGAAGGTGGTCTTTTGGTGGTCAAAGCGTTGAAAATGGTCCTGAAGCCATGTTTTCGTGGAATCCGGCTTATCTTATCAATAACAGATAAGATCCGGCTTTAGATACAACAGATGAGGTAAGCCGACATCGGGCCACTTTTAACGCTCACATGACCGCAAGAAGCCTCCTGAAATCACCAACACACCACCTTCATATCAAGACTTGCTCGGGCAAACCGGAAGATTGATCTCAATCCGCCTTCAAGAACACGTAAGAGCAGTGGAAANCAAATAAATATTTGGCTTACCATCAAATTCGTTTTTAACACAATTTGAGATCATCAAATCGTCGTCAACTGACCTTGACTATTCCCTTTGCTAAACGTTTAGGGTTAGATTTTGATTGTCATCTAACAATGTAAACTGTGTTGACGACGTCGAAAACTGTAATTGTAGTAGTGGTTGCAGTAGCAGTAAGTTCCAGTACTATTACTAGACGGGTAGGAACCACCTGTTGGAACCTAGCAATTAGGCCATATTATGACCCTTTCTACTATCCCCGTGGTAGAGTTCCAGCCACTCCAACCATCTGTATACATTGCACCGCCGAAGCGAGAATAATGTGATCATTAGTGAGCCATATAAATCAGTGCATCACGGCGAGGGATCGATCCCACGACCTCGTGCTTCCACGAATTATTGGAACGAAGTTCCTTATGGCACGTTCTGGAGCCCGGGAGTGAATCAAAAAAAAAACGACCATGTTCATTTTCCCAATGCCCAGAATGAGTTCGTTGGACGTTATCCGCCCAAGCGTTCACTCGCATCACTCAATTAAACGTAAGCTTCAACTTTAAAATTGGATTTTTAGGACATTAAAAAATTCTTACTTCATCTATTTAATGAGACAAACAACTTTTATAAATAATTTTTTTTTTTAGTAAAACAAACACCGACACTGCTATGAAGTGATGAAGACAGGTAAATTTATTAAAGTGGACCTAAACGTTTAAAATAAAATAATATCGTTTTTACCGATATCTTACGTTCTAACGTTACGATTTTTTTAGGAAAATAGTTCATATTTTTACTGGTCTTATATTACTTTGCTTTGTAAGTTTTCTTCCCCCCAAATTTTGCACATAGAAACAACTAAGGTGAAGAATACAGAAACAAAACAAAAAAAAAAATAGACTGCCAATTACTATGGCACACAGCTTCCTCGCATTCTATCATGTACTTTATTGTTATATTAACATTAACATTATTGTTATATTATTTATTGTCTATAAACTATTAATAGTTTTAGCGATCTTTTACACTTCATAGCGATGCCGCTGTTGGTTTTACTAAAAAA
>KZ651403.1:418389-445236 GCA_001010745.2 Gerris buenoi
CTTAAGGTATACTATAAATTGGTTTTCTTCTTGCCTTTATTGCTGAAAACTCGTCTATTAGGTCGTCAAGCAATAGCTCCGCAGCCGCTGCCGCCCCCTAGTGCTGCCGCCCCTAGGCACGTGCCTATAGTGCCTAGTGGGAAATCCGGCACTGATTTACTCTCAAAAGAAAGAAATTTTTTGGAATAAGTGTGATAAATCTTTATTGAGAATTAAGCTCGAAGATTCACTTGCGCCTACACTTGCGCTCGGTCGCACACCTACACTATAACTTTTCCTCGACACTCGGGCGGTGTGGAGGTGGGTGTCGGAGTATATTAAGGCGCCAACTCATTTTTCTTTATACTAATAATTAATTAGTAATTAATTAGTAATTTATTATTAAATATAGGGTCAGCAGGGAATGACCATATCCTGAAGCCTATCACTTAATATAAAAGTAAACACAATGAACTTCCTCTTTCTAGTTAACTATGATTATTAAAAGGTATGATTCCTCAATTAATAAATAAAATAATTAAATTAAACTGTTAATAAAAAAAACCCTGAGGTGTTAAACTTTCGAAATATTCCTATCTACTATAAATCAAATATAGAGGCCTCTCGTAACTCAATCTAAAGAATAATGAATGGTTTGTCCCTTCTTGGCAACAACTAAGTGATAAAAATAAAAGTACATAATAATATATTCTAAATTATAATATTTTATATAATCGAGTAGTGTCCCGACAACGGCGACGGGCGACGACGCACCTCTAAATGATTTATGACGTTAAAAATTGATGAGCTAAAACCTAGACTTGAACCAGTGACCTCCAGCGTATGAAGCCAATGCTCTACCACTGAGCTACCATTGACACAGGCCTAAACCCGTCTATTTAAACAGTATATTATTTTAAACCTTCCTATAAACATATATTATATGAAGTATAATTGGACAGAGGGAGACTCATTACTCATTCATTATAAATATAACTAATTATTTCTCATCTCTTTTTCATTGAATGAAATTAATAAGAAATAACTAGACATCACGTGTCTCTTTCTGTTTAAGTATAACTGGACAGCGCGAGACTCTTTCATTATAAATATAACTAATTATGTCTCAGCTCTTTTTTTCAACTATATTTATTCTGCCCGTTGCCACGGGCCTAACGGCTAGTAATTATATAAAAAGGTATGCAGTATTGGGCAGAACTTAACCCAATGTGGTGGACCTCGTTCTTTTCTTTGTAAATTAATTAATAGAATTTTTTTTACAGGCATATCTGGGCAGCTTGGAGACAAGCGTCGGGGTGGAGTCGCAATTTAAAAGGAATAAGTGAAGTAGGTGGATGATCTCTCTCTCTCGTCTCGGAACTTATTAAGTTAGAAGAGTTCATGAAGATAATTATAATAATAAAAAGTTCCTTCTCTAAATTGTGCTACTTCACATAGAAAAACACTTGGGGACCTATAAAAATATAGGTACACCTAAAATAAACCCTGTAAAGAGGCGTTTCTATAAAAAACTCGAAACATGGAAACAAAGCTAACTTAACTCTCACAACTCTCTTTTTCACCACACTTGAGTTTCACTCTCGACGGTCATAATCGATAACCACGCTAAATTAAAAAAAGAAGATGTATGTATCATTGACGAAGGTTGACGTCGAAACCTTAAACCCAGTGTTCACTATTAATTTGTGTAACAGTACAACACCAGACAATTTTTGCAACCAGTACATTTTGAACACCCACCGCGTTTCATACCTTCGCTTCAAAACCCTTCTAAAATAGCAACATAAACCTTCGAAAATAGTTAAACATTAAACTAAATTATTATTTTATTCTCATTAATAGAATTTTATATTGAAATAAGTTTGATTTATCTTTATTGAGTATTAAGGGGCCCACACACTTACAGTTTAACTGCAGGCCGTTATCTTTTACGATTATCGTAAGGCCAAAATCTCAGACCGCCACACATTAACAGTCCACCGCCTGCAGGCAATCGTAAAGAACTACAGATCTGTGCCTGTATGCGCCACACACTGAGCGATGTGCGCTTGCAGGCCGAGATCTGACGATTTTTAACTGCAGTCCGACGGAGGGAAATAAACAAAATAAAGACGATTCACTCTACACGACTGCAGGCCGACTGATAGTGTAGGGCGACTTTGTCCTTGAGGCACAGGCCTGACAGTCCACGGACTGTCGTCTCTCGTTCCATCCGATCCTCGCCTCAACCCTCCACACACCTACAGTTCACCTCCGACTGCAGTCCGTCATCTTAAGGAAAACTGACAAGTGTGTGGCCAAGCTCCGTGGACTGTCAGATCATTATCTTCAGTTAAACTGTAAGTGTGTGGGCCCCTTTAAGCTAATTCTTTAAATGTGTCTCCCGTTAGTTGAATCCTTTTTAAACAAAGAAAAAATTAATGACATCAAGAGTGGCTGAATATTTAATCTTCAAAATCCTCTCCCAAAACAATTAAAAAGTTTCCATGAATGTTCTTTCCTAAACTCGCACAAAATTTCACTCAAATTTTATTCTTCCCTTTCATTAATTTCTTAAATCACTCACGAATATTTAGTATCAGTTGCTTCACCACTTTTTACGAATATGTCGCTTCCTCTGCTCGCAGACCAATGGAGGATCAGATCAAAAATGAATAATATAAAATTTCACACGAAAAACGATATGTTCATTTTTTCATGTACAACGAACCATTTGGATAATAAAGTGCTCCGTAACACTTGTTTGTAAAATATTTAATCACTGGAGCACGAATATGTTCAAACTACGTCCAACGTCCAAACAAACTAGAAATGTCACTGGTAGGCGCAGGCATAGAATAATGGTTCCCACCGTGGCGCTCTCTCAATTGTTAGTTGTTACGCCTTGTCCGGAAACATCGGAGCACTTTTTTATTCAAACAAAAATTCACATAACGTTTCTTGTGTGAAATTTTATATTCTTCAATTTTGATTTCATCCTCCATTTGGTCTTGGAACCATAGAAAGCGAGATATTCACAAAAAAAATCGTAAAAGTCGTGCAAAAACAAACAGTGCTAAAGTTATAGTAAGCTAGGTTTTTGCTAAAACGTTCGTTGTACGTAAAAAACCCCTTTTTTGTGGGAAATTTTATTATCTTGCTTTTTGATTATTACCTTAATTTGACTCCGAGCCATAGGAAACGAGATATTAAACAAAAAACACGTATTTGTTGACATTTTCTCTTAAATATCAATCTTTTAACGTGACCACGATCTCGTAGCCGATTTTCAATATGTTTTTTTGGAACGTAAAAATGAAGCGATCAAAAAAAAATTTAAGCTCCCATTACTTTGGAACAGACGCCATATTTACGACTAAAATAACGACTTTTGTAACTCCGGGTAGGTATACGACAGGTGTACGGATAGGTGTAAGACCCAACAAAGATTTTTTAATCTTACTTCTATAGTCATCTAAATTTAAATAATCTAAAAATTTATGAAATGGATACTTCTATTTGTATGGCTGCGAATGGTTGTATGAGGTACCATGCTTCTTGCACTCCGTAGAAAACCCAAAAATAATAGCCCATCACATCCATCCATATTTGCTCTCCTTTGTTTTCTGAAATACATACATCCATATCTCAAACCAAACCATGTACTGTGATTTTTATTTAATTAATAATTTAACGATTAATAAATAAATTATATAAGTAATAGCGATAATACAATGTACGGTTCCACAGCTAAAGAAGTGATATACCTACCTAATGAATCAGAACCTTCGCATTCACTGCTGTGATTATGATTATGGAACATGTTGATGTCTGAAGTTGCGCCTTGCTCACAGTCAACCCATTCTTGTATTTTAACCAAGACAAAGAAGGAGATGTGGAATACCGTGATAAACAGGTTGGATAACATCAAAGATATCTCGAATCTAAGTTGATGAAGAAGATCTAAACATAGAGCGACTAATCTCTGGTAGATGGCAAGTTTTCTTTTGATCAGACAGTTAGACTGTCCAGTCAGATGTCTTGTTCGGACCATTAAGAGCCGGCACAATCCCAACCAGAATCCTAGCCTTGCCTAACAAATAAGTTAAAAAATAAATCAGTTAAAGAATGGAAATATGCACGGTTGAAATGACCAAGTTATTGGTTAAATATTATAACCTAAATGAAGATCTATTCGCCTTTAAGTTATTTTAGGGTTATACTAGATTACCACAGTTATTACCGTATTACCCCATCAAAAATACAATATTTAGTCCTTCTATCCAATACATATTTTCCAATTCATGTATTGTGTTTTCATATTCTTCCCTATATGTTCAATTATTCAATACATCTACATAAAAAGATCATTATAGTTAATTATTGTTTTTATAATACTAGTTAGCAACTAGACGTTAGCGACAGTATATTTATCTGGTCGAAGGAGGCCGAAGCAAAGTGTAGAGTCGGGTAAGATCGGGCCCAGCCCCACCTCTACTTTCTACATTCTATAATCAAAAGACCAACCTTAATAAAAACATCTGAAAGATATTATAACAGTATTATCGGCATAAGAGTTATTAAAGCAATACCAAATTATATCGACGTGCAGTTTATGCTTGTAAACCTACTTGACAATATATTCTCCGGTTTACCTGTAAGGGTTTACCCCTTGTCTTGGGTATACCTCAACAAGTGTGGTAGCCTTAAGAAAGCAAAAAAGCCAAACAGACCTTATTTTGTCTTGCTCATATAAAGAGGAAGATAACCCGGGACCCGGAGTACTCATCGACCCGTGTGCGAGTACTAACCAGTTGGTAAAGTTGATCCCCATATTATTCTGAATACTATGTCAGGTTTTGTACATCGATCATTTGGTATTGCTTTAACAACTCTTTTGCCGATAATGCTGTTATAATACATTTCAGATGTAACCTCATTTACACGGCGAATGTCACCTCAGTCATAGATAACCGTACAGTAACAAAAAGCCATATAGCTATTCATTTAGGTTTTAATTTTTCAATTATAACCTAGATGTGTGGTTCAAAAAGTTACTCTATTATATAAAATTTCATATCTATAGCGCGAACTGTTCGGGGAATTCCAAAGTTATACAGACAGACATACACAATACCCTTGGCGTAGGGGTTGCGAGGATGATCTACTAAATCCTAAAAACAATAGCACACTCCAGGAATGATTGAAAAATATGTGTAACAATATACTGCAGTAACTTTTAGGGCTGGAAGGTCCTCGTTCACTCTGTTGGCTAACAATTAGTTATCTAATTTTTTTTTTTTTTTTTTTTCAGTTAATAACTGTATTTATTAATTAGTGTATACATATTTAGTATTTTTAATAAAGACAGAGGTATAAACAAGCAACCATTATTACGTGTTATTATTTTATTAGATCTGCGTTATAATATAAAGTTCTACTCTATTCTCACAATTATCGTTTTAATTTGTACCTGGTAAATATGAGAGAAGATTAGAAGAACGTAGAAAATCAGTGCAAACCACTCGTGGTTCCCGAACTCTATACTGTAGAGAATAAGCAGTGCCGTCACAAGTCCAACTCGTACACTACTGTACACCAACAGTAATTTACCCTTACTTAGGTGCCTACAACAAATCACAAACAACTCGTACACTACTGTATAGCAACAGTAATTTACCTTTACTTAGGTGCCTACAACAAATCACAAACAACTCGTACACTGCTGTACACCAACAGTAATTTACCCTTACTTAGGTGCCTACAACAAATCACTAACAACTCGTACACTACTGTACAGCAACAGTAATTTACCCTTACTTAGGTGCCTACAACAAATTAAAAACAACTCGTACATTACTGTACACCTACAGTAATTTACCCTTACTTAAGTGCCTACAACAAATCGCAAGCAACTAGTACACTACTACTACTGTATAGGAACAGGAGTTCTAGGTCTTCCGGCGGTGACCGCGTCATAGTAGATGATATTTTCGACGTTTTGACTCTTATGGTGCTAGAGGCATCTTCAGGGTAGAGAACGTTGTGCTGAGGATAGAAACAACGTGTACTGTAGGAGATTGTCGAGAGCTATGGGTTATATCCTTGTCCGGGACCTCGACCTGGGTATTCGGCAAAACCTGCTGTTAATTACATCAGGTATTTCATCATCCAACCTGGGTGTTAGGTTGGTCTGGGTAGAGGGATTGTCTCCCAGCTGTTGATCCTTGGTTCTACCCGTGGTTAAGTTGGAAATGACAGGTTTCCAAGTTTTAGATAACTTGAAGTGAAGCCATCTTCCCTGTTATACTTTTCGGGGGTCATTTCTAAGTCCTCACGTATGATTCAGATTGAGATAGAAGAAAAATTAGTTTTGTTATCATAAAATAATGTTTTTGTTGCAATATTTATTATAACTATATATTTTGTTACAATATTCGTATTTTTACTAAGATGAGAAGAAGAAAATATATATATGTAATTCTTGAATAATTCGGGAAGTCAAACGATTCCTATAAATAAGGAATTGAATACAAGTCCCTTTCTATTATGTTAACAATTATATCAACGACNTCCAAGTTTTAGATAACTTGAAGTGAAGCCATCTTCCCTGTTATACTTTTCGGGGGTCATTTCTAAGTCCTCACGTATGATTCAGATTGAGATAGAAGAAAAATTAGTTTTGTTATCATAAAATAATGTTTTTGTTGCAATATTTATTATAACTATATATTTTGTTACAATATTCGTATTTTTACTAAGATGAGAAGAAGAAAATATATATATATTTATAATAAGTTGATACGTTATAAGATATATTGTGTATCTATACCCTATGACCAAAACCGTAAGGGTATTTCTACTAAATCTACCATACATCAATAGAATTAATGATGTATGATGTATGAAATAAGTTTTCAACTATTTGAAAGTGTTAAAACTAATTATTCGTAGAAAATAATAATTCTTATAGTAATTAATAAATATTTACTTTGAGGTTTTATTAAATGTGGTGTTCTCACAAGGTGGCAATGTTTGCATCGTTATCTGCTCGTGGTATGTCAGCTCTAAATCTATGCTGATTAGTTGGGAGTGAAGACTATGAACGAACTTGGATTTCCATGCTGAGCCCAAGTATAAAATTACGGCAACGATACACCAATAAATTATCAGGAACAAATCTGCAACCCTACAAGGTACAGTAATATATTTTTACATTAGCTCCTTACATTCCTTGCAATCAAATGTTATCCATTTCCAATGATCCATATCCTAAATTTTTCATAAAACCAGAAATTGAGTAGCCATTTAGCTATATAAGTCTGTGTCATCGTAGGCTTGTTTAATAGTTGCCTTTTATCTGGGCTGTTTGGCGCATACATCAGACAAATATAGACTTTCCAGTTACAAATAGCATCCAAAACACAATTTTATGAGTTAGTTGTAAGTGCGGGAAGAAGCCATAATGTCTGCTGAGTTGTAAATTGTCAAAATAAACTACGTGATTAACCGATAATGTATAAGAACTGTCAATTAAGGTAAAGGCTACAATCATTGTTTTAGAGAAAAAAGTAAAAAAAAAACAAAAAACAAAAAAACTGTTTTTGGGGGCCTGGGTGCCTTGGAGGCTAGAGCGCTCGCCTTGCGATGAGGCAAGTTAAACAGCCTCGAGCAGGGCCAGAAGGCAACCGCAGCTCTGGGTTCAATTCCCGGACCGGGCCCCCACTCAATGTCCACCCAGCATTTTTTAAAACAAATGGGAAGCTCCTCGAAAGAGTGGCACCACCAGGTTTCGGCCTGGTAACCATGATGATGACACTCTTGGTTGTAATATAACTAAGAGGGCAGTTATGGTTAACGACCTTATCTCCACACTGGGTTCATAGCACTCTTACGCGGTTAGGCTGCATATTATAACAATAGCAATAACAATTAGGTTTGTTCCAACCACCCTTTAAACTAGTTTGAAACTGTCTGACGCATGCAGGGCGTTCCAACGAAGCCCAAACTTAAACTCTGACTGTTAGTCGGTTGTTCCAACGAGGCTCTGTTTGAATCACGGATTGGTTTCGAACCAGTCAGTGATCGGCGGCAGAGACTAGTAGTTTGGGTGAACAGAAAAGTAACCTTCAGCTTTATTTTTTTGGTTTTCTGCTTGACTATTCTCCTTTCTCTTTCTCTTAACATAATATACCTTTACGATTCAACTCTTCTTACTTACTAAAATGTTTTTGTTCGAAAGTAATTAATGATGAATTCATTTCAGCAATTTTCCTTTCCTTAGCTGGATTAAGATGATTAAAATCTGTTCTTTCAAATAAAAGAGCATTTAGGATCATATCAATAAAATACGTGTGTGCCGTGACTCTTATAAAATTGGCTCACCACAGTAAGCCCGAAAATTGTGAATTGCGTAAATCGAAATGAAATCGTGTCAAATAACATTTATCAAATAAACATTTGGTAAACTTTAGGAAATTTATTTGGCACTTACAATATGAATTAGCCAAACAGTTTTAAAATTTTTACACCTGATTTCGTCTTATCCTCTATGAGTAAGTAGATTTTACTTCCGACTTTCGAGCTTACCGAAGTTGATTAGCATTATAAAATGAAATCTTTGTGAGTGTTCTTAAAATAATAATAGTATTCTATAATAATTTATTTTTCAAATGGTTGAAATGCTTGCCTAAAATTATCGTTCATGACTTCGGCAGAATTATAAGCGTCGACAAAGTATATGAAGGCCGCAGCAATATGGATGCAGGAAACGAAGATGTAAATAAACATCCAGAAGAGGGATATTTTACCGCTGCTTGTATAGGGCGCCGTCAGAGTCAATCTCCCTACCCATAGAGAGTATTCCAATAAATTCTCAATCTCTCCCCTAGGTGGCGTCATTATTCTTACATTGTTTACTNATAAATAAATATTTCATAAGTAATTATCAGGGGTATACAATCAAATAATTGACGATTGTATTGTCATATAACTACTATCCAAAGGAATTGCAATTATCTTCTTCTTTATAATAATAAGAATTAAAATTTATAGATTCAATTAGGTAAAAGCTTTTCCAATCAACTTCCGCAATTGTAATGAAGATTTTTAAATCATGTTTTTTTTTCACCAATAAGATAAATTAGTTATATTCATAAATTATTTTTTTGTAATTTTAACTTTTCTAACCAAGTAGTTTCACAGCAGAATTTCTTCAAGAGAATAATAACAAACAAAAAATAAACTAATATTAATTGGTAATAAATCTAAAGTCTTTATTAGAATTAACTCACATCAGATGTATTTTCAAATGAAGGTACGGTTGAACAACACTGTACATTCAAATGTCAAGGAGGTTAGTTTCTAATAAATAAATATTTCATAAGTAATTATCAGGGGTATACAATCAAATAATTGACGATTGTATTGTCATATAACTACTATCCAAAGGAATTGCAATTATCTTCTTCTTTATAATAATAAGAATTAAAATTTATAGATTCAATTAGGTAAAAGCTTTTCCAATCAACTTCCGCAATTGTAATGAAGATTTTTAAATCATGTTTTTTTTTCACCAATAAGATAAATTAGTTATATTCATAAATTATTTTTTTGTAATTTTAACTTTTCTAACCAAGTAGTTTCACAGCAGAATTTCTTCAAGAGAATAATAACAAACAAAAAATAAACTAATATTAATTGGTAATAAATCTAAAGTCTTTATTAGAATTAACTCACATCAGATGTATTTTCAAATGAAGGTACGGTTGAACAACACTGTACATTCAAATGTCAAGGAGGTTAGTTTCTAATAAATAAATATTTCATAAGTAATTATCAGGGGTATACAATCAAATAATTGACGATTGTATTGTCATATAACTACTATCCAAAGGAATTGCAATTATCTTCTTCTTTATAATAATAAGAATTAAAATTTATAGATTCAATTAGGTAAAAGCTTTTCCAATCAACTTCCGCAATTGTAATGAAGATTTTTAAATCATGTTTTTTTTTCACCAATAAGATAAATTAGTTATATTCATAAATTATTTTTTTGTAATTTTAACTTTTCTAACCAAGTAGTTTCACAGCAGAATTTCTTCAAGAGAATAATAACAAACAAAAAATAAACTAATATTAATTGGTAATAAATCTAAAGTCTTTATTAGAATTAACTCACATCAGATGTATTTTCAAATGAAGGTACGGTTGAACAACACTGTACATTCAAATGTCAAGGAGGTTAGTTTCTAATAAATAAATATTTCATAAGTAATTATCAGGGGTATACAATCAAATAATTGACGATTGTATTGTCATATAACTACTATCCAAAGGAATTGCAATTATCTTCTTCTTTATAATAATAAGAATTAAAATTTATAGATTCAATTAGGTAAAAGCTTTTCCAATCAACTTCCGCAATTGTAATGAAGATTTTTAAATCATGTTTTTTTTTCACCAATAAGATAAATTAGTTATATTCATAAATTATTTTTTTGTAATTTTAACTTTTCTAACCAAGTAGTTTCACAGCAGAATTTCTTCAAGAGAATAATAACAAACAAAAAATAAACTAATATTAATTGGTAATAAATCTAGTCTTTAATTAGAATTAACTCACATCAGATGTATTTTCAAATGAAGGTACGGTTGAACAACACTGTACGTTCAAATGTCTTTTAAGGAGGTTAGTTTCTAATAAATAAATATTTATTATCAGGGGTATACAATCAAATAATTGACGATTGTATTGTCATATAACTACTATCCAAAGGAAATGCAATTATCTATCTTCTTCTTTATAATAATAAGAATTAAAATTTATAGATTCAATTAGGTAAAAGCTTTTCCAAATTATTTCATAGTGTAATTTCTTGTGAGTATTTGGTAGATATTTATTATCAGTAATGTAATACCTACCGTGTTTTTGCACTCTGCAATAAGGTACACAATTTGTGTTAGTGAGAGACACCAAGGGATGTGCCACGCATGCGCGACACATAGGAACTGTTCCAACATCAGACATAACTTCAAAAAGATGTTGGCTCGGCATTACGCCAGGTCCTGCATCTTTTCGCGCGTGTAAATAGTTATTAGTTTTATTGAAGCCTTTTGTATCCGCACACTACGACGTACTCAATATTTAGTTAATTTTTCTAGGATAGTTCGGAATAATTTATGTCTTAGCAAACAAAAAATTACCTTCAGTTTTCAATGATTGGTAATTAGTAACTAAGGTTAAGAAACATATGTACTATTAACATTGCCTTTCCAGCTTCATAATACAAAAAAATGCATTTAAAGTCAAATTTCTTAGAATAAAATAATTTTTTGGGGGTCAGACGTCATGGAACTACAAACTAGCCATATTGTGTAATATCAGCGTTATGAACCACTCTTAATTTTTTGCGTGTGTCTGTGCTTAAGGATAAGTAAATTACAAAAATAGGAGTGTCCTGAATGCAGAATTTGATACTCTAAAACTTCAGTTATTTGATATTTTTCACTTGGAATAACAGTTTTTGAGTTAAAGGTGTGTCAAACTGGGCATAACACACTTTTCAGACAAAATTGTAATATTTGCCTATTTTCAACTCCTGATTCTGACCAAACTGCTGTACCAAATTCAATGTTTTAGGGCATCATTCGACGCCGAATTTAATGTTCTTTAAGTTTGGTAAGAACACAATTTACTCATCGATGAATCCTTAAGATGTTATAAGCCAAAAACTGAGAAAAGTGCCAAAAGTTCGCAGATTTTTGGCTACCAAAAGTTTAGCTCGCCTCAGAAACCGTTGCAAACTTATACTATTATTATTGGAAGAGTATAGATAGGGGAAAAAATAATGAATTAATAACATACATTTTGGAAACGTTTGTAAAAATCATTTTTTTATAAATACATAAATAATAATTAAATCTACTATGCAGAATAATTCAGGTCGTCTGAGTAAGAAACAGAGTACAGGTTACTATACTGGTCATTATCTGAAACATATCAGTAAATTAAAATTATTCTCTATTACACTCGTAGCACTAATTAAATTCATTAAGCTATTTTAAGGGGGAGGGAAAAAGATTCGAAAGTAGTATTGTAACAGGGATTAGGCGAGAGGGATACAAGAGAACTGGTTATTTGTAGTAATTAAAGCGATCTTCTTACATTCAACGAAATATGCACCTTGCCTGTCTGTCTGCATACAACTTCATATACATCGTCGAATGCACAATTGAAGCAGTCATGTAAAATTTCAACTTAATACATACAGTAGTTTTTGCGTAGCGAAGTGACACATTTTATAACAATTAAAGTGTAATGGCTGGGACGTATAGAAGAGTTAAGGGATAGTAGAAGAACTCTTCTCCTTCTCCCTCACTGGCTCTCTATTACTAGCATATTCTTTAAATATTAACTCATCATGATTAACTATCTAATATTTATTCCATTACGCACGCTCCAATGATAGAGCCACGCGATGCCTAGTATATTCGCTGGTGTGGGTAACCGGTCACTGTCGTCTCAGCAGACACTTGAAGCTGCTAGGCTTGGTTGAAAGTCCCACCTGTCGGCTGTGTGGAGAGGAAGATGAAACTCCTATTATTCACCTACTAAGCTGCTGCCCAGCGTTGGCTCGTCGTAGATAGCAAACCTTTGGAATGCCAATTATTCCCTTAAAAGAGTTTAAGGGACGTAAAGACAGAATGTGAGTCTGTCAGTCTGCTTAGACTATAGAAGAATCAGGGAGAGAATTCTTCACAACCCCGGGTTTGCTCAAAGGGCCCACCTAAGTGGTCTATGTCTCTGGGGTTTTAACCCCCCCGGAAAAAAAATTAGCTGGGTGACATTATATAGGTGCGATAATGTGGTATGAAGCAGGGGCGGACTAAGGCCTAGGCAACCTAGGCACGTGCCTAGGGCCCGTCATTTTTGGGGCCCGAAAATTAGGTTTTTAATTTTTATAATTAATTTTTATTTTTATTTAACAGAAAAACGTGATATAGCCGTGTGATAGTCTTTCAGACCCTTTTTTCCAATCTTTAATTGTTGTTACACCAACTGCTAAATCTGAAGTTGTTTTAGAACGGACTCACCTTTGTCAAACCGTTAAAGAATATCTAACTTCTACAGCAGGGGTACTCACTACGCGGCCCTCAGACCAATATTGGCTGGCCCTCGACCGTACGTAACACTCGCGATATTTTCCCCATTATCTTACGTCGCTTGAAAATAAATTAAGTGCCTAAAAATGGCAATAAATAAATTGTTCGAAACTATTCCTGACCATATTTGCTTGAACCTACATAAGTGAATCAACTTTTAGTTAAATGAATGTCATTAGGAACAAAAATAGGTCCCATCTAACACATGAAATCCTTCAGCACCTGCAGAATAGCAGTGTCCAAAGAACCACAGACAAAACAGTCTGCAGACAGTCTGCTGACTGTTTTGTCTCCAGTGTGCGCCTAGCCTAAGAAAAAATATTTTTATTATATATGGTATTTTTTATAGATGAATATCTAAGGTGTTTTTGTTTTTTTTATTGTTATATAAAAAAATTCTAATTATTATAATATTATGTAATTTTTAGAGAAGAAAAGAAGAGTGATGTGAAGATGACCTTAATCATGTAAATACAAGGGTCGAAACGTCTCACAAAAATAAAAATTTCAAAAAAGAAAAGTGAAAAAATGTGAAATTATTCATTTTAAAAAAACACCTTAGATAGTCATCTATAAAAAATACCATATATTCTAATTATAAAAAGGTGTATACGTTTAAAACGTTAATTAAAACTAGTAAAAAATTTTATTGTTTTTCATAACTATTGATTAAATGACAAATTATTATAGATTTTAAGTAATATTGCATAAAGGCCGTTAACTGATCTATTTAATCCATAATGATTAGGATCACAACTTTACTTATTATAATTACAAATACTATTGTTATGTAACTTTTTTTTTTTTTTTTTTTTTTATAAAAATACTTATGTTCATAGTTTTGTCAACGAACAACACCATATGTTTATTTTATTTTCTGACAAAGTATTAACATCAAATTTCACATAAGAGATGCATGAAAAAGCTGTTTTGAGAGGTCATATTTTCAAAATTTTGGCCCCCGGACCCTCCTCCCAGAACCTGTCATTTTCAGGGTTGTGGTGCATCGTGGTGTTGAGTCAACACTTAATAACTATAACTACTTAATAACTATTTTTGTCGTATCATCGATGAGAACGAAGATATTTGCCAAAAACCGAATTTTGGTCCCTTTTTTCAAAAAGGCAGCCAACGCCGACCTCCCTCGAGGGGGAAAACTTAATATGTTCATCAGGGGACCAAATTAAAGCCATAAACCAAAATTCAGCTTTCCCCGCATTTTTTAAATCTTCGGCGCTTGGCCTATAAATTCATAGTAGGTATATGCTTTAAAACCAAACTACCAAACGCTAAGTATATGTCTTGACTGAAATATAGGCCCAGAATTACAATGTTGCCTAGGGCCCGCTTTAGCCTTAGTCCGCCACTGGTATGAAGTGTACATCTTCAACCAAGATCGCATTCTTCGTGTGACTCTATGTTAGGACATGACATAGTCTCATAGATTAGTCTATAGTGCGGGGAATCACCACTAGGTTCTAGGTCTTATGAAAGAAGTATAAAGCGATTCTTACCGAAATGAAGAAAGAGAAATTCAAGTTAATTATGTCAAATAGCAGAAATTTAGGCTCAAAGTCCTCCGTAACTATTTCCAACTCCAAATCCTTCTAAAGCAAACACACATAAATATTTTACAATTAATGCTACATTAATTACAATTAAAGCTATAATTAATTACACTCAAAGCTAGCTCTTTATCATAATTCAAGGTTCCAGGTTTATCACTTGACGAATAACTAAGTCGATTTTGGCTTCAAAAATGGCAGATATATAGCCGCCATTTTGAATATGAGTGAGTACCATACCAGGGGATTAGACGATACTTGTATAATGATGTAATGATGATGATGATGACAAGTACAAGTGACCAGTTTGGTCAAGATACTAAATAATGTTAATCATTCAAACTTCCCTTATTTAATCCAAACTTTTATAATCATTAATAATAATATAATAATAATAATAATAATAAAGCCTTTAGTTTTACATTATAATATGATAATATATTAGCATTATTGCATTAAAAATATTATAGCTAATATAGATCTTCTGCTAATAAGCTATTGCGCAAAAATTATGAATTATAAAAACCAAATAAATCTATAACATAAACAAGAACTTACATCATTTTTAAGTGTCTCAGATTCGTCACTCATTATTTCATCATATATTTTGAATTTAAACTTTGTAGCCTGTCAAAACAAAATTCATAACAATGAATTTAAATTTTTGATTACACACCAACAGATATTAATTAAAATTAAATTTACATATCTGGAAGTACGGTAGTATTGAGCTCGAAGATTGTTAACATACGCTGCCCTCTTATTAAATCTTATTAAAGATTCTTGGAAATTTATAATTATTTTAAGTTAGAGTTCATTGTAAACTGAACCAGAAATAAAAAGTTCACACCTCTAAACATATTACTTCATAACATATATGAGCCTAAATGTTAGTTATTTTGTTATAGAACATTGAAACTAAAGTATTATTTTACTATTCTCATTAATAGAATTTTATACAGAAATAAGTTTGATTTATCTTTATTGAGTATTGACCTCGAAGATTGTAAACATTCACTTGCCGCTCGAACGCACACGTACACTAGATAATCGATTAATTCAATTGGAACATCCCATGCGTTATTTACCAAACATCAAACCCCTTCTTCTAAACAATTATATTTATTATGATTATTTTCTGTTACTATTCATTTCTTATTATGACCTTTTCTATCTCTTCTTATATAATATATACATATTATGAGTTTAAAATTAACAAAAGGCTAAGAAATCCTAACAAACTTGGAGAAAGAAAATGTATGAGTTTGTGAGGGTCAGAGAATAGAAAGGAAGGACAAACAAACAACATCCCAGTAGCGTACACAGAAAATTTTTTCGGGGGGGGCCAAACCTAACCTTGAGTGATTTTTTATGCGGGTTTAGCATACNTTCGGCTACTTTCGGGTTTCCCCCTCTCCAGCCCTATAGCCCAGCGCTAGTTTTGATCTCCGAGTAGAGCACGTCTTAAAGCCTTCCTTATCTCTGTCTCTGTCATACTCTATTTTTTCTCCCTCGTTCTTTATTCTCCCTTGGCTTCCTCATTATAATTGCATTATAATTACTAATTTACTAATTATAATTGCAAAGTTACATGAAAATGTCTCACTATCTTGCAGAGTCGCAAGCATACAAGAAAGCAAGCATTTTTTTAATTTATTACTCTAGACTTGGCCTATTTTTTTTACTGAAGTGTTTTTGTTAGGATATAGGTTTATAAATATTTTTGGGATATATNCTAACAAACTTGGAGAAAGAAAATGTATGAGTTTGTGAGGGTCAGAGAATAGAAAGGAAGGACAAACAAACAACATCCCAGTAGCGTACACAGAAAAATTTTTCGGGGGGGCCAAACCTAACCTTTTTATGCGGGTTTAGTATACCCCATAATTTATAATAAATTGTAATTTCTTCCCCTTTCGACACTCTAATTTCAATATCTAACCTCATATTTATTAATATTAAATTCCTATGAGATAACACCTAAAATATTACATAGAGGCTGTAAAACTCAGACCTCAATGTATTGGGTTTTAGATTACTTGTAGTAATCAATACTCGTACAAAACAATGCCACCTAAGAAAATAGTGTGCCAATTAGTGTGGTACTTAGCTTCCTAACGTACTATTTTGTATNTTTTGTTAGGATATAGGTTTATAAATATTTTTGGGATATATACCTATATATTTTTGGGATATATATAGATATTTCTCAGTTAAACAAAGTATGTATTATTTTGGATCTATAAAAAAGGAACAGTAAGTCGGCATTTCTATAAAAGTATTGAAAATAAGCCATCATTCTGACAGGGTGATGTGATTAGTTACCTACTTTCATAAATAAAAAAATATTTACGTTACAAAAAAAACCAGCCGTTTCATTTCCATTAGAAACTTGATTACAATTTATAAGAAAGAAATAAGTATTTCAGCTTCAATCATCGTTTTTTCGTGAGGTAAATTGGTTGTTATCATTTTTAGTTGAAAAATTATTGATAACGAAATTGAGTTGACAGGCAATGTACTCAATACCTTTCTAAAGAATTCCATCAAAACTTGTCATGAGTGACGCTATCGTCAAAGCCAGTATGAATGAGGGACCAAGGAAAGGGGAAAAAAAGTTTTATTTGGTAGTAATTTGAGTTGGGTCGATGGAGACATCCGTGCCTGGGATTAGAAAACATTTCACTAGACAACACTGACAAGTTGCTTCAGTATTCCTTACACTTTTCTTTACTCAGTTTCATACTCATATAAAAACTAAATATAGATCTAATATTCGATTGATAATCAGTGTTTGCACAACAGAATAGGTTAGTATATTTAATCTTATATTCTATGTATAGATATAAAATATTCAAAAGTATTTAAAATTGTTAACTTTTATTTTTCTTATTACTTATTATTTTCTATTATTTTTAAATTGATTGTTATTTATTTTTCTTTAAAATGTAACATAGTGTATCAATATCAGTCTGCCAATTAATGTGGCACATAACTTTCTCGTCTTCTATCACGTATTTTATTTATGTTTTGCTTCTAAAACCTATATAATATAGTAGTCCAATACATTTAATAGTTTCCCCTTTGTTTGCTGCCGAACTTACCGAAGGAACAGAAAGCTACATCATCGTTCTGAAAAACTAAAAAAAAAGTATTTCTCCGATTCGAAAATTTAAAAAGAGAACTCTGCTTCCCATGTCTGTCAGTCTGTCGCTCAATTTTTGCTAACCAAAATTTTTTAAAATCTACTCGTCCGATTTTAATGAAATTTAATCGGTGATACTGTAATAATTGAAACAAGCGGAAGCGAGCTTCTTACATTTAATAAAATTATGCATTCTGTCTGTCTGACAGTAACGTTTACAAGGAAAGCTCCTCGTAAGATTGGCGCCACCAGGTTTCGGCCTTAAAAAAATGATAATGACACTCTTGGTTGTAATACAAATAGGAGGGCAGTCATGGTTACCGACTATACATCCTCTTACACAAGTGTGTGAAGATTTCGGTCCCTAACCCGGGTTTGATGTATGGGCCCATCTAAGAGGCCTGCATCTTCGGGTGTAAAAGCCCCCCGGAAAAAAAATATTTGGTAGACATGTTCCATTTACTAATAATCTGAGTCCGTCATGGTAGGACTGGATGTGAAGTTATCTAGGAAATAGGCGAGGTTATTTGGCCATTAAAACCAAGTTATGTTGATATAATGTTATTTTTAGATTGGCTAAGGGGCCCTGCCCTCTACATGCATCGCTCGTGAACCCCTAAAAGGCAGCTACGCGGCCGCCCACGTAATAACTACTTGAAGTGCTACGCGCCTCTCCTTGCAGTGCACCATTTTGTGGAGGTCAAGGTGAAGAACATAACATAAAGCGTATAGTCCAGGAGATATATTAAAGTTTCTGACTAACATCAAGCTAGAATTTTGTGTATAAGGCAATTCATTTAAGGGGCAGCTTGGCCATTGGCTGTAAAAAAAATAAAAAAATAAAAACAGGCCGATGAAGAGCGGTCATATCAATGTTGGTGGACTAAATGATTTGCATGACCCTGACTACAAAATTATTTAGTATACTAAAACTCAAGTTGATATTATTTTAATCCCTTGATAAGTTAATTATTCAAATATTTCTCCAAATAAAAGTGGACACATAGCTAGTGACAATCAACAACTTGATTTTTTTTTGTTTACTAACTAATTTTTACTCTAGGATAATGAAAACAACATTGTCCACCAAAATGGATGGGTTATTGCTATATGTCCCGCAGACGAACTTAACCGACCATATATTCTTAAAAACCACCAAAAGATTAACTTATACACAAATTTCTAGCTTGTTATTAGTGAATCACTTGTATGCACGCTATATCCAGGACTATTATGAATTAAACAACAATATTAATCTTTTATTGAACGTATCATTGCCGTTTAAATTGATAAATAATAAAGTAAGAACAACCCTCAACAATAACTCTCTGAAACAACGTTGGTTTATTACAACATGACCAATGGCATGTTCTTTATTCATTGTATAAAATGATAAAATCAACTTAATAATTTAAAACTTTGCAAATTTCAGTATGATAAATAAAACAACAATTAAAGACAATTATAATGAAAAAAAATTATTCCGATAACAAAAAAACCTTTCTAAAATATGTATTGACATAGTATTTAAAACATATGATATCTCATTTAATTTATTTCTTCTTTATAAACTTATTAAAAATTATTTAACAGCTGGATATTTACTTATTCCTATCGATTTTCGATATTAGATTTATTTTTTAGCAATATTTCAGAAACTAGATTCTGAGAAAACGATTTTATATGGTTATATACTAATGGACTTTTATAATTTACTTTTTTGTTTTATAATTTGTCAATCAAAATCGTCCGAAACTATTTTCGAAAAATATTTTTTTAGGTAAAATTAATTTCTTGATTTCGCTTCTGAGTAAGATTTTTCTGATCAAGAAAGCCAAATATCATACATTTAGAATTATACTAGAAATCAACTTCGTATCTGCAATATATGGCCCACCAATTTCTAATTGTCCGATTTACTTGCTATTTTTTTAAAAATTGTTCTTTTTTTACATATTAAAATCGATTCCGGTTGTACCATCTCGGTAAATTCAATAGTTTTTTTGTAAAAAATAAAATACGTGAAAGTGAAGTGTTCAGTGCTGTTTACAGAAACGAAGTATTTTTAACGGCCACTCCGCTCATTTTCTGAAGAAAAACAACTGCTGCATATAGACAAGGTAAAGGTCCAAATCGAAGTAAAAAATTCGCTTAATATTATCACTTTAACTTTATTAAAAAAAAATACGTAAAATGTCACTTCCTAAGAAAAATAAGGGAAGGTTATGGTTAGTTTAGGTTAAGATTTGTACTTTTTGGCGTAACCTTCCTCATTTCCCTAAGAAAGTGACACTTTTACGTTTTTTTTTGTTTTTTTTTACAAAAAACTATTGAATTTACCGAGATGGTACAACCGGAATCGTTTTTAATATGTAAAAAGGAACAATTTAAAAAAAATTGCAAGTAAATCCGACAATTAGAAATTGGTGGGTTTTTATAGTGCAGATTTACCAATTTGAGAATTTTTATTCGATTTTCATTCAATTTTTACTTTTTCATATAAAGAGAAAGTATTTTAACTGTGTGAAAATTTGATTTTGAGATTACAATTAAATGGATACACGTCATGAAGTCCCCTGAGAATATAAATGTGTTCTGTTCAAAAATGTATAACTAAAGTGGCCGGATCTCCCGTCCTGTAATATCTAATCATATGTAGGCGGATCAGTGCGTAAAAGAAATAGCAAAAGCAAAAAAAATTGCTAAACTAAATCAGTGTTACCAAATCTAAAATAAATACAAAAATTTACTAAAATTATTTGGCTTTTAATAATGATACTATTATTTCGGGTGTGAGTGTGATTAATTGTTATCATGTTTTAGGTAGATGTCAAAATGAGCTTGAGTCATGAAGTATATAGATTTGGTGAAACCCTCTATATCTAATCCAGTGTTTACTATACTTATTATTCTTGTAATAAGTGTCATTGTGTTTTACACTTGTAATTCAATGATGGCTTTTGTCTTCTCCCAGGCCTGAAACTCAAGACGTGAGCCATCTACCGGATACTGAATCACTTATAATCTGTTACAGTATAACTGATAATGTGCTCCTGTATCCTAATGAAATATTCTTGTTGAGATGAAATTAAGTATGTTTATTATAAATGTTAAATTTTTTATGTACGTATGTTTGCAATAAATAATATGAAATTAAACACGAATTTTGTTATTTTCACCGACATTTTGTAGAAATGTCATGATGATGTAACATGAGTGAACCTCCGAGTTTCATTCATGGTGAGTAACAAGAATGAGCCTCAGAGGTTTATTCATGATGAGTAACAAGCATGAACCTCAGAATTTCATTCATGATAAGAAACGACAATGCACCTCTGAGGTTTATTCAAGATGAGTAACAAGTATGACACCTCGAAAGTTCCATTCATGCTAAGTAACGTGAATGAAATTTAAAAAGAAACAAAAACTATCAGTTTATTAACAAAAAGAACAAAAAAAGATAGTGATTGATAGGCTAGTTTGGACTAAGTAGTTGTCTATCAACAGGACGACCACGACCACCTATTAATGTTGAAACCAATTTTTATTTTTACATTAGTTATAGTGTTGTTACTTGTTAATTAGGATTAATTAGGACTTTCCTAATTAGTTAATTAGGAAAGTTAAAGGTGATTGGAGATCACCTCTCTAAAGCGGACCTCACACGGTCAATATAATTTCCTTTAATATATTGACTCAATATATTGAAGGAAATTATATTGACCGTGTGAGGTGGTTTGTTTTGGAAAAAGTTTTCACGAGTTGCCACTGACAGCGCTACAATACGACCAAATATTGACGGAGCTTCAATAAAAATCAAATAAGTTTTATTTTTATTGAAGGTCCGTTAATATATTGACAACGACAAATATTTCTTTAATAAACCCCTCACACGGTCAATATATTGACAGAAATCAAATATTGAGTCAATATATTGACCGTGTGAGGTCCACCTAAAGCACATTTATCCCCCTCCAACCACCTTAACTTTTAGGGAGGCCCCCCAATTAACAAGCACCATTTTAGTGGTTTTAAATCAAATTGAAACATTTCATTATTACCCTTTTTCTATAATTCCATGAGCTAATGCGACTGCATTAACATAACTACAGTCTATAAGATTAGAGTTGGCACAATCGAAGGCGGGAAATAACAACTGTGGAGGTAGTTTTGGGGTTATAAATGTAGTGGAATATATGCGTTAGAAGAGGAAGAACTAGACACTTTTCAAGTTTTATCTTTTAATTATTTTAAGACACAAGTTTTTAACATAAACTGAACTCGTTTTTAATATTCTTGTCAATTTATAGTTAAAATTGACTATATTAAAATTGAAGTATATTAAATTAAAATTAAATTTACAGATTTGCACAGGTTTAGCAAAAGAGAAATTTACCCACAAACACCCCCTTTTTGCTAAACCTGGTGCAGAGCGACTTCCATTCCAAGCTGCCTGGTGAATTTATTTAATTTTTCTTTAGACACAGGCTTGGTTAAAAAGTCGGCAATCATATCTGTTGTGGGGAGATATGACAATTTTATAGCACCTTCACTCACTACCTCTCTGACGTGGTGATACTTTATGTCGATATGCTTACTCCTTTTATGAAGCAGTGTGTTTTTGGCCAATTTTTGTGCGCTTTGATTGTCGCAGTAGATGGTCGTTGGATCTTCAACCAGTTGAGGGNAAATTTTTATTTCCGGTTCAGTTTGTCATGATCTTTAAATTAAAATTAATTTTATATAATCAAAGTATCTTCAAAAGGATAATATACGGGGGTCAAAATTGCCGTGAGTTGGTTCCAGTAAAGGATGGTACGGCTGTGCTCGACTTGGCGGGGGCACTACCGTGCCCCCAGAACTCGTAGAATAAAACATGCTTTACTGAAACAGCTGAAGGTTTGCATATAAAAGAGTAACCGTCAATTCAGAGATAGAGAGAGTCCGAACGTTCCTGAGAAAGACCGAGCGAAGTCGATCAATTGAACTCCTAATTAGTCTTTAAATAGAGAACTACTTGTAGATCAGGGTTCGCGACCCAACAAATATTTTTTTATTCTTATTTCTATGGTCAAAAATGTAATGAAAGTGGTACTTCTATTTGTATGGCTGTGAATGGTTTTATGAGGTACCATGCTTCATGTACTCCGTAGATAACCAACATAAAATAGCTCATCACATCCATCCATCTATCTTCTCCTTCGTTTTCTGAAATACACATTAAATCCATATCTCAAAACAAACAATCTACTGTGATTGTATAAAATATTTAATATTTAACGATTAACAAAACAAATTAAATAAGTGACAGCGATAATAAAATGTACGCTTTCACAGCGAAAGAAGTGATATACCTACCAAATAAATCAGAACCTTTGCATTCATTGGTGTAATTATCGAACAAGGTGAGTTCTACAGGTGTGTCTTCCTCGCAGACAGTCAATACTTTGAATTGATTCAACGCAGAGTAGCAGTTGTTAACCTCCGTCATGAACGGTATTATTATTCTCCACTCATTCGCCCATATCTCGGATAGTTATTCGACAAGTTGACTGCACAGGGGTGTTAACTTGGGCGACATGAGTGTCGTCCATGGAGGCTTTTTTATCCTCCCTAACACTAATGAAATCAAGAACGAATGAATTGTTAATCCTTAAAATCTTCCTCCTAAACATTTAAAAAGAATGTTTTTTAAACCTCGCACACAATTTCACTCTTCCCTTCATTCACAATTTTGCTCTTCCCTTTCATTCATTTCTCAAATTGCTAAATATAATCCCAACAAAAAGACTAGTGTAAAAAATAAGCCAAGTCTCACGTAAAAAGTAGTGAGATCATAGGTTTAGCCAAGTCTCCCACTGTCCCAGTAAGTTCCTCTAGGTCTAATTTATCTAGAGCAAGAACATGATGTTTGTCTGTTCCTCTCTCTATTCTCTTTCCCAAATCACTCTACACGTTTAAATTTAAATACCTTTTCTGACTTGGTAAATTCACACCACAAACTTAATTCAAATAATAAATATTATTTTTTCATTTGAGTTCACAGCACAAGGAACGAATTTGTATAGAACACTGCATTTAATNTATTTAATATTTAACGATTAACAAAACAAATTAAATAAGTGACAGCGATAATAAAATGTACGCTTTCACAGCGAAAGAAGTGATATACCTACCAAATAAATCAGAACCTTTACATTCATTGGTGTAATTATCGAACAAGGTGAGTTCTACAGGTGTGTCTTCCTCGCAGACAGTCAATACTTTGAATTGATTCAACGCAGAGTAGCAGTTGTTAACCTCCGTCATGAACAGGTTGGATAATATCAAAGATATCTCGAGTCTGTGTTGATGAAGAAGATCTAAACATAGAGTGACTAATCTCTGGTAGATGGCAAGTTTTCTTTTGATCAGACAGTTTGACTGTCCAGTCAGATGTCTTGTTCGGACCATTAGAAGCCGGCACAATCCCAACCAGAATCCTAGCCTTACCTAACAATAATAATAGAAAATTAGTTAAAAGCAAAATAAACCAAGAATTATTACGAAAATTAATATCTATTCGAATTTTTGTTATTTTAAGGTTATAAGGGTAAATGACGTGACAGTCCCATTGTGAGACTCGACGAAATATGAAAGATATTATAACAGTATTATTGGTAAAAGCGTTATTTAAGCAAAAACAAAGTATCATTGCACTGCACTGCACATGCATGTAAACCCGCATGACAATATATTCCTGACTTAGTATTCAGGATAATATGGGGATCGACTTTACCAACTGGTTAGCGATCTCGTCCTTCGCTCACGGGTCGATGTGTACTCAGGGTTACCTCTACAGGTTCACTACTTAGGTATACCTTATCAAGTAGGGTCGCTTTAAGAAATCAAAAAAACAAAACAGACCTCATTTTAATTTCTCATATAAAGTGAACGAGTGTTAAGATTGCGAGAAAATTCGATTTTGAAGATTTTGATGGATTTAAACGTTTGAGGAATCTTTTGAATCCAAAAAAGTGGCTTTTTGAAAAATGCTTGTTTGTCGTCTGTGTAGACACTACATTAATCTTAAGAACCTGAAAATCCTGGTTTATGATAATTTCGTACAATGGTGGTGGTTGATTTTTTTTTTTTTTTTTTTTTTTTTTTTTTTTTTTTTTTTTTTTTTTTTTTTTTTTTTTTCTTCTTCTTCTTCTTTCTTTCTTTTTTACTTGTTACTTCTCGCGTTAATAACTGAGTAAGTATTCATAATACAGCCAGATATAAACCATTATTACTTGAATTGTAATTTTTAGCTCTCCGTTATAATATAAAGTTTTACGTATTCTAATTTTAATCGTATTAATTTGTACCTGGTAAATATAAGAGAAGATTGAAGAGCTGTAGGTGATGATTACAAACCAATAGTGGTTCTCGAACTCTATAATGTAAAAAGCAAGGAGAGCCATCACAAGTCCAACTCGTACACTACTGTATAGCAACAGTAATTTACCCTTACTTAGGTGCCTACAACAAATCACAAACAACTCGTACACTGCAGTACACAAACAGTAATTTATCCTTACTTAGGTGCCTACAACNCCTTCAAAGCAAGGGGAAGGGCACTGTCTACATGATGTTTCGAAATTTAATTTCTGGTACCCAGGGGTACGGGGTACAAGTAATGAATACGGGGTCAAAGTAATAAATACCCTTCATGATGCATATCGTTGAAAAGCTGTTTGAGAGCACAGTAAATGTTGTTATGTATAGTTTTGTCATATTTTCATTTAGGAGGGGGGTAAATCTATTATAATGATTTATAATAGATTTATATAATAAAGAAGAAAGTCTGTAGGTATATGTCCTTTATACAAATCTACAGTTTTATTCCGATCTCGATAAAAATTTGCACATTTGACCTTTAAAGCAAGGGGAAGGCCACTGTCTACATGAATTTGCGAAATTTAATTTTTTGTACCCAGGGGTACGAGGTACAAATGTCAAAGTAATGAATAGCCTTCATGATGCATATCGTTGAAAAGCTTTTTAAGAGTACAATAGTAATTGTTGTTATTTAATTTTTGTTTCATATTTTTATTTTTTAGGAGGGGGTTATGTGGAAAATACAGGAAAAATAAGTATATAATCAATATACCTATACCCAAAATGAAGAGTATCTGTGGGTATGTGGGTTCTTTATACAAAGCTTTAGTTTTAACCTTCGAGGCAAGAGGAAGGTCACTGTCAACATTTGTTTTCGAAATTTTAATTTTGGTACACAGGGATATGGGGTATAAATGTCAAACCCTTCATTATGCATATCGTTGAAAAGCTCTTAAAGAATGTAGTAATTGTTGTTATGTACACTTTTGTCATATTTTCATTTAGAATGTTTTCAAAATTGATCGTTGTCCAGTTTTCCAAAAATTAAGAGATTTAATAGTGGTATGACATGGTCCAGTTAAAAAAGTAAGGTTTGTAACATAATTCCCTCAACACATAAACATTGTTTGTACTTATTTATTTTACAATGTTCTGATACTTTTATAGTATACATTTAGATAATGTACTTCTTTATTAATATTTTAGTCACTTAAGACTTATTTTTTGTATACAACCCGGGCTGCGCCGGGTACTTCAGCTAGTAAATAAATAAATATGAAAATGCCAATTACTCCTGAGGCACTAGTATCCTCGCGTCCTATTACTGATGCTTTTCCTGTACAACCTTTCACTAATTTTACTTAATACCCACCTCCTTTTTTAAAATCTGTCTATAAAAAATATTTTTACCTCCAGCGGGAAGAAAAAGTGAACTTTTCTCCCTAGTTTACAGGGAGGGAAGTAGCTCATTGCACCCGGGCGGGTGGAATAGGGAGTAATTAGTAAACAAGGGAATCATGAACTCTCATGATTCCCTCCAGTGTTGCCCTAGATAAAGCACACGTAAATAAGCTTGGTGCTAATACACATTTCATTTACTAACTTTAGTTTCATGTCTAAATATGT